>JAHDVE020006186.1:0-291504 GCA_022606495.2 Halesus radiatus
AGCAATTATCATTGGATATAACTACCAAATGCGAGCGTCTACCCAGCGAGCGCTTGAAATCGACTGAAGCCCGTGTTATCTGTATGATGCTAATTAGCCGCATGTTGTTGCCCATATTTCGAAAGCAAATGCTTACTCCATTTGTCTATCTCCAATGATTCAACGAAGAATTTCGAAATTTGAAAATGTTTGAAAAATTTCATAAGACGGAAGAATAAATTGAGCTTACTTCGAACAAACGAACACGCCCACAGCACACTTCTATCGGCTTTTCTCTTCAGTGGTCTGATGTGTGCTGTCCGACATCTACTTGGAACATCTAACAAGGAGGAGCCGCCAGAATGAATTGCGGGCATTTAGTATAGCTTCGGTTACATGTTCCTGCTCCTGCAGTTATTTAGTCGTTGGACGTCTGCCTGAAACGAATGGTTTCCGAAATGGCAGGGCGTCCATGTCCAATATCCAGCGGGTATTTCGGCAATCCGGTATTTAGATGATGGCATTAGAATAATGGCGCGCTGGAATGCCGGAATCTGATAATCTATTCGTCTGTAAACATTAGTTAGGCATTGCTGACTCCGTTTCCGCTTTATTTTAAAATATTGTGCTTGATATCGTCATTGAATGTTCCAGGAATTTCAACACATAATTCTACGATGGCAGGACGTATAGACACGTAAAAAAAGTATTTTATATAGCTTGAGCATAGTTAACACATGTTTTTTACCACACGGTACCACACAATACCGCACGGGAGTCCCAACGGCTCCAAACCGAGTAGAGCTAGTGGGAATACGGCATCCCTATTTAGGGTATGTTGTGGAAAGGAAAAGAAAATCGGATAGAGCGAAAGTACCTGGCTATTCAGATCTGGTAATCGAACAGCGCTAAAGCCATTTCAAGCAACCTTTCCATTCTGAATGGAGGCCTATCACCAGGACGTTACTGAAAGTAACTTCCACTCACCTTTCTAGTTACACCCTTAAAAGACGAGACAGCCTTTCTCTTTTTAGGTTAGGTTCGAATAACATGATTATATGTAAATTTCTCTTACTACCATCATAATAAGCTGAAAACGTCACTTGTGCAATAATGAAGGGCTTAGATAACAGAGGATTGAACCCGCAGTGCCTTTTCGAAAACCGACGCTTTGGACCACTCGACCAACTAACCGATCAATCATCATAATCACCGATTTATTTTATTCCTACCGCTGTAGATGTTTTGGAAATTTACTTTTATCACTTACATAAAATGGCTAAAAGAATTTGATGTTTTTTCGAATTCTTCGACATTTAATTAGACGGACGATTTGTATTTTTTTTCCAGGTAAGAAAAGATCTCCACTCTTGAAGCATGCGTCTACCTACTGCCAATGGGAAAGAAGAATATACAGGTTAGTGAAGATTCGCATTAAGGGGGAGAGAGACATCGGAAAGGGATTATTAATTAATTCGAAATAATGAGAATATTATTATTACCCAATACGAAAAACACGATGTTTTTAAGGAGAAGAATATTGAAAAAAAAATTATATAGGCTTAGCATTTATTAAAATCAAATCAGAAATATGCCTTTCTTCTGACCAACGTACGTATGTACTTAGTAAAATACTTTTGAAAATTATTTTTAATATTTTGTAAAACATACGTCTGAAAAAGTTTTGATTTTGATAAATTATATCAAAAATATATAAAAATTGTTTAATTATTTAAAAACATTGTGTTAATCGGGTTGATTAATATTTTTTTATCACTAGTTCGAATTAATAAATAATCGCTCTCCGACGTCTCTCTCCCCCTTAAATTAAACTCGACAGCAAAACGTAAAAATGTACTCTTGACCATGATTTTCGGGATCTTTTTTCAACCCATCCCTTCACTGTTCGATGCTTGGTGTCACACCCCTCTCCCTCGCTTATTGTCTAATTCATCTCACCACAATTCACACGCTTATGCTCCTTTCTCGAAACTCTATCTTCCATGAATGATATACGCTAGTGTCTCCAATTTTTTTTCGATTCGCGTCCCCCTTGCTAAATGTGGATTTTCCAAAGGTTCCCTATATTAATTTTTAAAAGTGCACTTTGCGAAATAGGGACAGCTAATGACTTTTTTGCAGGGATCGTTGGGTAAAATAAATAAAAACACATTTTAGATCAGAAAAAATAGTAACAGAAACAGTACTCAACTCTATTCTGATAGCCATCCTGCTAAATTTTGTCGATTCTGATATAGGTATACGTTTCCTCTCTTGTAAAATACGTATTTGTTTTAATAGTATAATAAAACAAATATAAAACTTATTTCCACTTTTATTTTATTTTGGCTTTAACAAGCTGAAACCGGTTACGATATATTATAATAATATAATAATGTGTTTTATTATAGTATTATAATGGAATTCCACCATGTATTGTCAGTTTCAAAAATAGAAATTCTAAATTTGTTTTTTGTGTTTTTTTTTTACATTAACTCCTCACAGATCATGAAGAAAATAATTTCTCTCGGGACCAGTGTCATCTTTGAGGATGCTGTGCTGGGGAGAGGAGGGCGGAAACATAGAGGCGGGAAAATCATTCCACAGGCGGGCTGTTAAACTAGGGAACGAGTCGTAGAAACAAATAATGTTAACCGTGTACAAATGTCAACAGTTTCGTGTTAAACTAAATGAAAATGAGCTGTTTCAACAGTTGAGGTTACCCACCACTTTCCCACCCCGGTATAAGTACCTTATGGTTACGCCTTCAGGGTGCACGTCAAGGGCTCAAATTTTTTGGTTGAACGAAGCTAAGGTTATAAATGATTCTAAACCCTCAAGTGTCCCTGCATAGCATTAGCTTAGAAGGAGGTTAGTAAAATTCCACATCCCAAAATGGTTAGTACATACGTACGGTCGACAAAAGTGGCTCTAGTAAGTATAGTGGCTCTGCTCTACTCGTCCGTAGTCCGTAGATGAACATGGTGGGACGCGGAGAAATACTAACATAAAACAGTAAACGGGAGAAACAAAATAAATTAATTAAGATTACTTAGGACTAGCCGTTGCCAGGACACCAAGGCAGTCCATCCGTAGCAGTCTCAGGTGGATTTTTGTTTCCACCACCCTTCCCAAGAGACATTGCGCCAGTCGTCAGAATTATCCCTTAAGAAAAGTGTGATTGGGGAGAGGGTAAGAAAAAAGAAAAAAAAATACCCTGAAAAACCTAGGGACATAGAGGGGTCCGGGCGGCCGGGAGCGTGGCACTGAGTCGGGGAGATGGAAAGGCCATCACCACCAAATATGCTCCATCAGGAAGTGCACAAGGGATCCGGCTAGAGCCAGTCAGAAGTAGATGACTGCCTCGGGTTGCAAGGATAGGGTTAATTTTTCCACTCCCTAAAAGGGGAGGTGGAACAGTACATAATAAAAATATTTTTGAGTTCAGTTCGCCTGAATATCTCAAAATGTTTTTGAGTTCTACACGAGGAAAGATTTTCGTACCTAAAAAACAAAACTCATCGTAGGGAAAGAAAAATAGTAAACAAAATAATACCAGTAGACGCTTTAGTGCAGAGTAAAAATTTTAAAGTTAAGAGTTGAATTAAAAAAAAAAGATGTATAAGATATATTAAAAGTGGCAGGAATCTATAAAAAGTAGAGAATATAACAAGGTGACAAAAATAGCAATTAAAAGATCAACATTGACAAAGGGAAACATAAAATGTAAAACCAAGCATATACAGTAGTTAAATAATTTAAAAAAGAAGTACCAGAGATTCAAGAGGACAGTACCTCCGGCACCTGAAACGAGAAAGTGAATTTACGAAGCTATTCCACGACTCTAAGTTCAGGCCATCTCTCCACCCATCTACTTACAAACCTTCTCAGACACTCGAAATTCACCTTATTGCAGACCAGATCAGCATTCCAGGCTGGTCTGGTAATTCCGGTCAAACCATCCGGCATTTCCTCTCTCGCATCCATCAAAATCTCACAGTGCCACAGAATGTGCTCGGCGGTCTAGTTTGTATTTCCACAAGCACAGTTTGGGTGAGGGGATAGAGATAAACTATGAAGTCTACCCCTCAATTCACCGTGTCCCGATAGTAGTTGGGTGGTATGGTGGTCCAGGTGTAAAAATCCCCCTTCCATTCTGCTTCTAATTGAAGGGAAGAAAGAATAAGTCCATCTTCCCGTCGTCGCCCTATCCCAACGTGACTGCCAAGAGTTCTATCACGCATCTCCTTAAGAAACATTAGCAGGGAGACCTCCCCACCCATGGTCACGTGAACCCCCAGATGGACAGCCTATCTACCCCTTGTTAAAGCCTTCTTAGCCAATACTTCCCTAATTTCTAAATCAATCGGCAGGATTCCGGCCAGAACCGGTAATGCATCTGATGCTACAGTCCTGTAAGCTCCCGAGAGCGCCAGTAAAGGAGTGCGCTGGCCCCTTTTCAGAGCCGAGAGTATAAGGGCATTGTCAAGGCGGTGCTCCCACACCGAAGCAGCGTATGAGATTTGGGTCACATATACTGCCCGGTAGATTAGCCGGAGCGCAGGCGAGCGGAGACCCCACTCGGCCGTTGACAGTCTTCTCAACTTATGAAAGAGGGCTTGGGCTCTACTGGACGCGCTTTTAACGTGGGCCAGGAAAGAAGACGACCTATCTAAAATTACTCCCAAGTGTCTGGTGTTTTCCGCAAAGGATATTGTGGAGTTTCCCATTTTAATAGAAGGGTTACGTCTTCGACTGAGGGAACCCTTCATAAGGAGACCCACTGTCTTGTGAGGAGCGGAGGTTAACTTATTTCTTTTACCCCACTCAAGAACCATCTCTAAGTATTCCTCAGCCTTACTTTCAACCTCTTTCCTGCTGTTGCCCGCCACAAGAAGATGCTCATCATCCGCATATGCCACTGATACACAACCCTCAGGCAAGGGTAACCTGAGGCCGTCGTCAAAAAGAATTTTCCAAAATTCCGGACCCAAAACTGAGCCTTGAGGAGAGCCCATATCCACTTCTCTAATAATAGTGGTGCTCCCGTGAGCAACCAAGATGGATCGGTCCCTAAAATACTCCGAACAGATCTCAAAGAGGTTCGGTGGACAGTTCCTATTCTTTAGTTTGATAAGTATCATTGGCCATGATGCGTTGTCAAAAGCCCCTGCAATATCTAGAAATAGACCTATCACATACTTCTTATTGCAAACCTTCACCCAGTCAAGCGCAAATGAAATGGCGTGCTCGGTGGATTTCCCAGGAACGAAGCCGAATTGGTGGATGCTACCGAGCGACAGGTAATGGTCTAACCTCTTTCGTATGATCTTCTCAAGAATTTTACCGAGGATAGGCAGCAGGGTGATGGGGCGATACGCCTTCGGGTCTGTTCTCGGCTTATCGTTTCCCTTAGGGATTATCCTGAGCACACCCCTCTTCCATACTGAGGGAAACTTTCCGCGTCTCAGACAAGTGTCCAAGAGTTGATACCCGGGGCTTTCTTCATACCGAGACCCTTAATTATAATATTTAGTTCCGCTTTACTAAATGGTGGTAAGGTTTCGACCGTCTGGGGGAGGTCCCTAGGAGGAAGCCTTGAGAGAATCCTCACTTGTTTGTGGTGGTCATTTTCCCCTGTTACTGTCTCTAGAGGGACTAACTTTCCCAGAAGCGTTGCAAGGGTCGTGGAAATGTCACAACTCTCGGCATCCCCATCATTATTGCCCAGTGTTATGCTAGATAAGTAACGCTCAGATCCTTTGCCCGTTTTTTGGAGTGCGCTGTAGACTTTCCAAGGATTTGAATTGCCCACCCCTTTGATCCATTCTCTCCAAGCAGCTCGTTTTGCCGAGCAGACACCTATTCGATAGGCACTACGGAAGCCTCTCAGTTCAGCCATTAAGGACGCCTCCTTGTCAGGGGTACATGTACCCCGTCTGGCAACTCCGAGACTCCTCTAGGCCCTCTTATATGCGCCCTTCAACAAAGTCAGCTCATTTGACCACCACGGCGTCTTTATTTTCCTCTTTGGGTTTGATCTTCCTAAGGAGGAATCTGCAGCTGATACCACCGCCGCGTTGAAAAATTCCCCTAATTTATCAGGATCACTGGCGGCCAATGCATAAAAGCCCCTTAAATTATCGCGCAGTGTCCTACCAAATTTATCCCAATCCGCTTGTTGAGTTTTAAAGTGCCAGTTTGTGCGAGGTATTTCTTCGACTTTAACTCCTAGGGAGAAAGTGATGAGCCTATGGTCACTTGCAAGAGCGCGTTCATGGACCATCCAGTTAGATATCTTAGTCACAATTGACCCAGAGCAAAGAGTTAGGTCAATGTTGCTCTCCCCTCCGGTACCAGAAAACGTTGAAGGGTATCCCGGTTCGTTAATAATAAAAAGACCTTGCGCAGAGATGAGGTCCTCGACGGCGTCTGATCTTTCCGTCCTATTTTCGTTATTATCGTACCACAGAGAGGAGCGCGCGTTGAAATCCCCCCCTATAATTATATTACGCCCCTTCATAACATTAAGAGCGCGCGTCAGTCTAAGGATGTGTGGTCCGACGGGATTACCATATTTAAAGTAGACGGATATGAAAACAATCTCGATATCACCAAAGATTATCGATACGCAGGTTTGGTACTCGTTCGAGAGTCCCCCAAGAAGGAGAGGGCTAATCACCGAAGTGTTGATCAGGACACCCGCACCCGGGGATTTCCCTACTACGAGTACCTCCCCTGGAGAATCTATACCAGCTGTCTTGCCTTGCCGGAGATACTGCTCCTGAATCAAAATAATGCTGAGGTCGAAATCGGCCATTAATCGTTGAGACTCAAGGGTTGCCCCTCGAGAGCGCTGCAGATTTACTTGGCCAATTGTAAGGGAGTTAGCGCCTGCCATAATCGGTTTTACGGACTTGGTCCTCTATAGCAGCGTGGTGGGCCGGACACGATCTGTCACCTGTTGGGTGGTTAGATGGTTTATTAAAGCGCTTGCAGGTAGCGCAGACAGCAGCGTCGGCTTTCTTGGGACAATCCTCGATGTCGTGGCCGGTTGCGGCGCAGTGGCGGCACGTATTACTTGTCATGGTGCAAAACTTACTGACGTGACCATATAAATGACATTTAAAACAGCTAGTGGCCCCTAGGTAGTCGCGCACGCGGCAGGCATTCCATCCAAGAAAGCAGAGGCCGCTGTCAATCAACACCTTTCGGCTCTCGGGATGGCAGGTTACTATCATGTTCATGGAAGAGGAATCCCTTTTCCCGAACAGAGATACGACGCATCGTCCGGAGGTGGTCCTCTAGGGAGAGCGTTGACTTACTGTTATATTGTTGGTGTAAATTTCCATGAACAGTTCTCGGTCCGCTGCAGGTTCGCCCTTCGGTACATCGTAAAGAACAATCTTTGGGAGATTGCCCTGGGGGTGCACCATCTTGAGACCGCTGGCTTCGATTTTAGCCGACGCCTTCTTAATGTTGTCTAGACCAGCCGTGTTGGAAGTCTGAACCATTATACCTCCTCCCTTTAGTTTACGCGTGCGGACAGCTTGAAACCCATCCTTGGATGGGTCCAAGACCTTCATGAGCTCCTTTTGGGTCTCATCCGAAGTTTTACCTTCCGGCACAGTTGGGTAGAACAACACTGTTGGCTGGAGCGGTGGGAGAGCTCTTTCAAGGCCATCGATAACAAGGATTCCAGAGGGAGGGGGACCTGAGGCAGCACTAGCGTATGACCTACGTTGCCCCATTGGGACGTGTGCAGCCACGGTTGTGGGTGCTCGTTTGACAAGTGAATCCAATTTCTCGGAAAAACCTCTCTGAGCCTCCATGAGTTCATTCAGGGTTGCAGCCCTAGTTTTGGCCACTGCCAGGTCAAGTGCAAGTTTGACGAGTTCGTGACCAATAATGTCAAGGCTTACCTGGATTGTGTTTTTGTCTTCCTTGTTTATCTTATTCTTACTAGAACGGATAATTTCCGTGATGATCGAGATCTTGTCCCAAAACCGCTCCGCTTGCAGTCTCTTGATTAATGCGTTAGGGTCTTCTTTGGCCAACAGCCTATCCAAGATTTCATCCTGGGTCAGGTAGTTCGCGTCATCATCCTTTTGTAGTTTGGTGGATCGTCACGAGTGACGAATGTTCGAGTAAAAAAAAAAAAACGATAGGGGATATTTTCCCACAAAAAGTTTTAAAAAAAGAGGGAAAACAAGGGATAAATGGGGAAAAAAAGGGATAAATGGGGGAAATAAGGGATAAGTGGGAATTTAAGTATGGCCGACGGCAAAACAGAAATGGCGAATAAAAGTGGGGAAAAAGACTACTTAAATATCCTGTCACTTACTCACTCTATTGTTCACTTAATGTCAACACCAAATTCGAACGCCGGTCGAAAGCTACGTCGGCAAATTTTACCGACACCCCTCACTTTGGGCGAGTCCACTTTCTAACAATTAATGTGGGAATATACCAGAAAAACGAAAGTGTTGGGCGATAGCCCGTAAAATTTCCTATAATTTGACACAAAGTTTTTATTAAAAAAGATTAGTTTAGTATTGTAAAATAAGTTCGAAAAAAAACTACTTTTGAGAATCAAAATTTGCGGAATATCACAGGGATTTTTTGGGTATTATAGGTTTTTTTAGCACTTGCACTTATACGTATACTTAAATCTAATAAAAAGTCTATAGGAATGATTAAATTACGCACCTTGGAAAAAAATGAACACTGGTGGACCTCCCCGGGAGGGGGGATGGCACAAAAACTAAAACGTAAGATATACTTAAACTATTGAATTCAACAACGAAAACTATCAAAAAATATCGAACAGTACACTATGAGTGCACTGAGAAAGAATTACTTCGGTACGCGACGAAACAGCGGAGTTATTCGCGAAACGGCTCGGAGCAATGGAATATAGATTGTCCCGCACAGCGGCTGAACTGAAGGTTGAGCTGCTTCAACACTTATTGATGGCGCGCCTGGGAGAACGCCGCGGCTCCATTTAAAACTCAAATAGTATTTTTAAGTTATCAGGATCATTTCAAGGAGTCGCACAGTACAATTTAATCTTGCGACTTGTACGTGAATTTTTTTTATGAAACTCAGTAAATACGTGCGTGTTTAATACTTAACTAACTAACACTCAGATCATTTCCCGGCAGGGGTAGGGAGAGAGGACGGACCACCAAACATCTCGATCTTGGTAAACACTCCTTGCTTCATTCTTATTCATCCATCGTCTCATACATACTCTTCTCTTATTCTGACTCATGGCATGACCCGACTCAAGTATTTGATTCACTTGATCGTTCCATGTCTTCCTCAGGCGTTCTCGGCTTCTTCTTCCATTCACTCATTCACTTCACCCATTAGACTCAACATATTGCTTATAATAATACGAGTATTTGATCCACTTGATCGTTCCATGTCTTCCTCGGGCGTTATCGGCTTCTTCTTCCATTCACTCATTCACTTCACCCATTAGACTCAACATATTGCTTATAATAATACGAGTATTTGATCCACTTGATCGTTCCATGTCTTCCTCAGGCGTTCTCGGCTTCTTCTTCCATTCACTCATTCACTTCACCCATTATACTCAACATATTGCTTATAATAATACGAGTATTTGATCCACTTGATCGTTCCATGTCTTCCTCAGGCGTTCTCGGCTTCTTCTTCCATTCACTCATTCACTTCACCCATTAGACTCAACATATTGCTTATAATAATACGAGTATTTGATCCACTTGATCGTTCATATACTTCCTCAGGCGTTCTCGGCTTCTTCTTCCATTCACTCATTCACTTTGCCCATTAGACTCAACATATTGCTTATAATAATACGAGTATTTGATCCGCCGAATCGTTCCATGTCTTCCTCGGGCGTTCCCGGCTTCTTCTTCCATTCACTCATTGACTTCACCCATTAAACTCAACATATTGCTTATAATAATACGAGTATTTGATCCACTTGATCGTTCCATGTCTTCCTCAGGCGTTCCCGGCTTCTTCTTCCATTCACTCATTCACTTCACCAATTAAACTCAACATTTTGCTTATAATAATACGAGTATTTGATCCACTTGATCGTTCCATGTCTTCCTCAGGCGTTCCCGGCTTCTTCTTCCATTCACTCATTCACTTCACCCATTAGACTCAACATATTGCTTATAATAATACGAGTATTTGATCCACTTGATCGTTCCATGTCTTCCTCAGGCGTTCTCGGCTTCTTCTTCCATTCACTCATTCACTTCACCCATTAGACTCAACATATTGCTTATAATAATACGAGTATTTGATCCACTTGATCGTTCCATGCTCCTCAGGCGTTCCCGGCTTCTTCTTCCATTCACTCATTTACTTCACCCATTAAACTCAACACATTGCTTATAATAGTATTTGATTCAATTGATCGTTCCATGTCTTCATCAGGCGTTCCCGACTTCTTCTTCCATTCACTCATTCACTTCACCTATTAAACTCAACACATTGCTTATAATAAATATTTGATCCACGTTTCATTCAAATTTCTCTCTGAAATTATTACAGCAATTAATTAAATAATATGGACCATTCAACTAATGAAAAATATTTACATCGCATACAAATTACAGAACCCAACATCGTTACAGTAATACTACCCATCTCGTTTAATATTTATTGTGATTGCGATCATAGCTAATGATAAAATAAAAATAATTTTAATTATACCTGTGTCACCTGTTTGACCAGTACCAATGCCAGTTTTTTTTTTACCGTAGACTGTTGGAATCTCGCCCTTCATAAAATTGACGGGTTGAAGATGAACAGGTTTGAATTTGGAATGTTTAAAGATTGAATTTTAAATATTTAAAGTTCAAATCAATCTGAATTCTCGTATCAGTGACTGATAGGCAATTATCTAACATTTGTCTAATTTCTAACATGTATGGTCTTTATCCTGTTTAATTAATATTCTAATTTAACTATTTTAATTATTACAAGTTTTACCCAACCTTGACTTCTAGTTATGTTTTTTTTTATCGCATAAACGACAACCTGCTACCGATCCATAATTTGGGAGGCGTGTATGGGTACCGCCGCCCCGGGAACCATTCATTGGGTAACCAACACCTCTGCCATAGGTCATCCCAAGTGGTTCGCTACGTTTGGCGACTTGGAAGGGATGTCCGGGTTCGTGGGATGTGGTTTGTCCAGATTTTGGAGGTCTGCGTCTGACCACTAGCTGCGTGGTGTGTCGGATCGGGAGAGGCCGGTTTAGGGAGACCCTTTGACCTCTCCAGCGGGACTCTCTTACACCGCAGTGGAAGCGATGGATTAATACGTTTTCCTGGACACGCTTATACCCGAATTCGTACGAGGGGTGTGTTTTTATATATACGTTTTTTTCTTCCAGAACTCCCTTTCCTTAATGAGTCTCTACACAGCATCTCCAAAGATGACAAAATTGGAATGAAATAGCACTATTTATTCGAAGGTTGAGATCGCTGGAGTGCTTCAAGAAGTTCTGCAGCGAATGGTTGCTGAATGCACAGTTAGCCGAACATCATCAATAAGTAATGAAATGGATACTTGCGTTAGTGATTTTGCAAGAATAAATATTTGTATTTTTTTATTTTTTTTATTTAAGTATACATTCTTATGTAACTTTAACTTGATCTAAAATCTATATACACTCTCCCGCCAGGCCGCACTCCGCTCCGAAATGTATATCTGAGCAGTGTCAATTTCTAAAAATATTTTTATTATTGATATTATAAACCATGGGGGAAAATATTTTCCTCGGGCCTCCTGCATGTAGTGTAAAAAAAATAAAAGCCTTCTATTGCTATCAACAGTAAAATTACACAATTTCTAACAGAAGAGGTAAACTCAAAAAGTAAATTTATTTTTTGGTGATCACCGCGTCGCAGAGTCGCAACTGCCCGAAGCCCGTGGGACTATGGCATCCCCATTTGTAGATATGAAAGGAGATTTGTATATATGATTTATGATATGATATGCCCCTGGGAGAAAGCCGCGGCTCCCCAGGGCACCGCGGCCCACATTTTATGAACCACTGACTTAAATCATGAAAACGTCATTTTTCTAATCAATTCATATATTATTATTATTGATTTAAATTCCAAAATATTCAATTCATAAATAAACTGCAGAAATAATATTTTCAAAAAGATATGCAACAAGGTCACTAAATAATACCTTTTTGGTTTATTTTCAATGTGTTTGGTACAAAATTATTTTTATTGGATCCACCGGATTTCCCATTTTAATTTTAAGATATTGTTATTATATTGGAAATATAATTAAATGTTGCGATATGGAGACTAAGCAAGAGAAACGAAAATATTAACGTACGTAATCATATACGTAATCGTAATATTACGCTTCTCACAATTGAGAAAAATAACAGCCTTGAAATACCTCATATCATTAAACTCTTACTTACTTATGACTGATTAAAGTAGGTAGGTACTCTTAATTAAGGAAACGTTATCGGTAAAATACGACTCTTCGTACCTTTTACTTCCCACAACTTCCTCCCCCTCCTTTCCACACAGCATCGCGAGAGATTCTTTTTTTTAGGGAAGTTAAAGTATTGAAAAAAAAAACATATATTATTTGTAACCCGAGAAGTTTTTTTTTCTTGCTTTAGAAATTTCGTAGAAGTTAATCAATTAAACTTACTCTCATGTTTTATTTTCCCACGTGGTTTTAATTAAACAGAGTAAAATGAGTTTCAATTTTATAATGGAAAGGAAGTTATTCTTACTGTGTGATTCAGAGATAAACCGAGATTGCAATAAACCATGAGAAATGGTAACGTCTGCTGATGAGATCACATCATTGGAATTTCAACTGTGCGGCAATCAATACAACTGGACAACTTTCCCAAAACGATTCACACAGAATCCAAAACAACATTATTACTTGGTTTATAGCCTACCTACACTTCTATTTCGGAGTGACCAATCCTCTGGCTGATTATTGATTTCAAATTGACAGTTACGAATTGATGTCACTTGTTTGGGACCGTTTTATGGGTCCGACTCTGAAACTGGATGCTGCAGCAGATTTTTATAATAAATCGAACATCAATAGCTTCGTCCGGATTGAGCTGCTCAACGCACTGAGCCGTTCTCAACTAACAAATAAATAATTAAGTCGTCAAAAGGGCGAATTATATCGTACGAAATCTGCCCGTGTATTCGAGCCTTTCTATTATTGTTCAAGTATTAATTGACTTATTTACTAGCTGCTAGCTGCTCAGTGCTGTGTACGGCTCAATCTGGACGCACTAACGACCGTTCTTCCCAACCTTACTGAGCAACTGCTGAGACGAAATTTTACCTCAGCACTGTTCAAATGCACAAATTCGCCTTTCCCAACGAAATACTCAGTCAAACTTGCGATCATGTTAAGTTATCGATTTCTGTGGATTAAAGTTCTCCTCAGTAAAAGACTAGTTACAAAAAATGTTAACAGAGTGTCAAATGACAGTGTAAACGTCAAATGTCATAGATATCTATGGTCAAACGTCATTCGTTTCGCGAACTATTTTTTGTATCTATTGTGTATTGACAATTTTGAATATGGAGAGCGAAAATGAAGATATTTTAATGTAATACCAATAGCGGCTATGGGCAGCGAATATGAAGAAAGCGAAGATGAAAATATTATTGACAATTATTGATTGAAATTGAAAGAACGCACGAAAGACAAACGTCAAAAAGTCTACTTCCGTTTTCGCGGCATTTTAGTAAAAGTCAAGCTAACACTTTATTTTTAACATATACGTTTTTAAATATAAAATGTTGGTGTTTGTATTACAATATTTAAGACAAATAATACGTATTCATAATAAATAGAAAATTAACTCATCTATGTTAATTTAACATTGAAAGTTTTTACTTTGATGTCATTTTATTGACTATGAAAGTGTAGGGGTACAATTATATTTTCCATAGAAGTGGGCGAGTCCTTCATAGACAATTTAGGAAGTTCAAAGATAAAAAATGTTTGGAGACAGTCAAATAGAGCGAATACTTAACAAAACACTTGGCTGATGAAAAGTTGGGGAGAACGGCTGTAAATGATGTAACGCTGTGTCTTGCTAAATAGTATACCCTCGGTACGCTTTGCTTTCATTTCAACTAATGATCGGTGTCTGAACTGAATATCATGTTTCCAATTGGGAATATTTTTATAATATAAACAACTAAATTTGTTTCAAACCACATCAATTTAATATATTGATCGACCAGTTTCGGTAGTACCCTTCCTTCGTCAGGACAATATTAAAACCAAGATAAGATATAAAATAATGACAGACATACATAAATATGTAGGTGTTGGAGTGTGTGGCGAGTAAAAGGAAAGGGATATATTTTTTTTAAAGAAACAGCGGCTTACTGGAAAAATATCTATAAGGTAAAATTACTTGGTTATTCAATATACTACAATTAATATTTAGAGATTTTCTAATTTCAAATTTGTCTAAATTATCTCATGTTTTTTTTTTACTTTTTAATTACGGTAATATTTTAACCCATATATCTTTATTAAAAATGTGATTTGTTGAAATGAGATGATTGGCAAACTCTGAAAAATTATTGTTATTTAAACATCTTAAGTTTTCCGTGATTCTGATATAAACATTACGGGATGTCTCACCTGTGTAAAACGAAGGACAGTCATTGCAACATAGTTTATAAAATGCCTGAGTGGCTTAATTTAGGATCCGATATGGATTTTCTTAAAAATTTAATGTACATCAAATTTAATAATGTTATTATTAAGTTCTGCAAGTATTTTGACAGTTTTGACAACTGTTAGACAGTTTTAAAATTGCATTAAACGCCGAAACAGCTGTCACAATAATAACAACTAAAAATGAGTTCTACGAATTAAACATAAAAAAATTAATATCCAATATCGAAATGCTTTTTTTAATCATTGAAGAAAATAGTATTAACATAACCTAAATGAAAGATGAAACCGGACAAAAGGACAGAAACTAAAAAGGTCTCAGTCGCATCTGGGACTCGAACCCAAGTCCTCTGCCTATCCGGGGCAACGCTCAACCGACTCAGCTAATGAGACAAGTTCAATTTGTGTCATCTTCGTCGATATCATATCTTAAATTCAAGATTTGTGAATATTATTTTCCATTTTTAATCTCATATTATTGGCAGCTATTTTTATATTGCTGTCAATTGTCTAGACAATGAAACAAAAGAGACTTAGAGAGACTAATATAAAAAATGATAAACAGTGGGAGAGCTTTTGACTAAGGTGGTCCCTATATTAATGCTACGACAAAACTACTATCAATTCCCCCGATATTCAGCTGTCCCCGAATAAATCAATGTTCAACCTGGCATCATTACTTTTGTTCGCAGATCAAACAAAGCCATCGGTCTTTTGAATTCCACTTATTCAATCTCTGACTCAAATGAATCCATGAACCCGGAGGTTATCAAACATCGATATATTTTATTTCATACATAAAAATAATTACCACATTATAAAAAATAAAAATATTTTTTTTTTAAATTAAAAGTAAAAAGCTCGTATCTTAAAAAATCACGTCCCGTTTGGCAATAACGAGACTGAACCTTACATGTAGAAAGACATTTCTTGACCTTTATAAATTGAATTTACTGGAACAACTAAAGATAAACAAAAACTTTAAATAATTCAGGTATTTAAAAAAATATGTTTTAATTCATTTTCTTAACCGGGGATTCAACGAATGGCAATTGACTTAATATTCACTATTCTTCTTCGGTAGTCACTTCTCATTGCTGAGGATCGTGACCCTCACGCCAATCTGACGGCCTTCGTCGTCGAGGGCTAAGGCTCTCCACTACGAATCCGAATGTCGCGGGTTCAAATCCCGGCGTGCCCAAGTAAAATTAATTTAATTAATTTGTGCTGTTTCACGACTAATTCATTTAAAAATAATATATAGTATATTTGCGAATGTTCCAGAGTGGAAGATACTCTCAGTATCGCCCTGGTGAAAGACCACCATTCAGAATTGAAACGTTCCTTGAAATGGATTTTAGCCATGTTTCTTGACCAGATCTGAATAGCCGGGTATTTCCCCACCATCATCTTCCCCATCTCCTTCCTCCTCAATACCTTCAGTCTCACAAAATTCCCCAATTGGGGATACCATAGTCTCACTGGCTTCAGACGGTTGGGAGCAGTTGGGACTCTCGTGCGGTATTCATATAAAAAAATCTCCTTCGTGTACAAGACTCCTCCACTCCTCGCGATACTGCGCTACGTGGAGAGCTGCAGACACTGACATTCCGGACACCTGCGAGATTTGGTCACTCCAACGCATCAGTGACCTTCCTCTACTTCTCCTGCCTTCAACCTTGCTAGTGAGAATGACCTTCTCTAAATTGTAATTCTCGATTTGGCGAGCGACATGTCAAAAGAATCTAAGGATACTAGCTCTTCCGGAAATTCGTATTTGTGGGCCTGGCTCCTGAACATTTTCCTCCAGCACCACATTTCAAGGGCTTCTAAAGGCTTACTTTCGCTGGCTCTGAACGTCCGTGTTTCCACACCGTAATTCAGTATTCACGTCATTATAAAACGATTAAGACGAACCTACCTTAATTAAAGGGGGGAAGATTTTAACGGTAAGTGCCTCACTGAATAAATAATTTCAATTACCACAATTGATTTTATAAGTAAATCGGTTTTCATCGAAAATATTAATCAATCCTTTCAAACACAATGAAAATAAAAATTGGATGGAGGTTAATAAAATCATATAAATAAGTTGTCTCAATGTGGACTAATCGTAGTTTGGCTTTCTGGCATGTTTCATAACGTTGAAACAGCTATCACAATAATTAAAAAATAATAATAATTAAATACTTGAATAACATATGATTGACTTTAAAATAAAACAAAAAAATAAATATACATACATAAAAATTCTATGAATGAAAAACAATAACAATAAAAAAACAAATTTGACAGTTTTTTTTGTTAAACTTGGTAGGTAGCTATGTATGTTAGCATATATAGATTGGCATTTAATTGTGGATGTATACTATTTTTGGATTACAAAATGTCATTACTATGGCAACACAAAGCTACTTACTTCGTTTTTGAAATGTGTTCTTCACATTCAAAAGTTTTCACGTATTCGCGTTTGACAGTTTTTTTTAAAGAAACAACGCAAAACTTCATAATTCATTTTTTTCACTTTTTTTAATTTACAATTTTGATTTATGACTTTGTTTTTAATTTGTCTAAGATATATACGTGGTTATTTCGATGCATACATTTTTAGAATTTTAGAAAAAATCGCCTTTACGTTCAAAGCTTTAAATAATGAAAAAAGATTAAACATAAAATTGTCTTAGAATACTCGTATGATGTAGAATAATCTCCTTTCGGAACGTACTTTTAATTTTTAAACACCGTCTTGTTAAATTAAAAAATGTTCACTTTGCTGTGACTATTGCTTTAAAAAATAAATTAAATCCTTTTCCTGTGAGCCATATTGGTGATACCATTTGAAACATTTTAAACGATCGAAGCGCCCTCATTATTTGTCTACTGTTAAATGTCGGACTGTATTTATTAATCTACTCGAAAAGGAATCACAGAAAAACTTTAATTCATTAAATAAATAATTTTTTAAACCTCTTTATTTGTTTAAACCGTGGATTACTATAGAACCCAGACATTGGTACGGTTGCATATCCAATTTTAATAGCGAAGCTGGCCGGTTAGTCCCTACCTAAAGAAATTTACAGAAAAATTTGAGACTTTTCATAGTCTGCGACATTCTGGATAACTATAAATATATGTGAATGTAAATAATATCATATCATCGAAAATTTCAGTTAAACCTTGAGTAGAATTTTGTAGCTTTTTTCGATCATTTTAAAATCTAATCTCCAGTCAGAAATTAAAGAAAAAAATTAATCTATAAAATAATTATCAAATCTTCTTTTGCACTAACCTTATAATAAATATAATATCAATAACAAATAAACATTGAATAGTAACTGTAACATCATGAAATGTGCAGAGTTTTCTAATATTGTGTCCTGTGCGTTCAAAATCATATCTTCCCTAGCTAAAAGTTTATAAAATAACATGTTAATCTGGATTGACCTACCAGGTAAGTTTGTTTCTGTATCTGTTTATACATAATTAGATAGAGAATGGGAAGTAATATTTCTACAGCGCCCCTTGGGCGATTTTTCACAAAAAAGGCGCTACACAAATCATCCAAATATTATTCTTGAAAAAACTGAAAAATTATGAAAGAATCCACTATATAATTTCGTGTCATGTGATGAAATTTTTTTAATTGATGTTTTAATGCTCCATAGATTGTGATGTAAATCACGTTGTGACTAGAAAATACTCGTAGTTGTACTAAAAGTACGTTTGGTGCTTCAACATATAAACAGAGTTACGAGTATGTATTCCTGATGAATGTACGAGTATTTTGAATGTTTAACACTAACAGCATGAAGACGTTCCATGGTCCAGGGTCTAGTTGGTGGTTAGTTGTTTAGTTGATTGGTTGGTTCGTTGGTCGGTTGGACTCATGAGAGAGACTGCGTGACTAGGCTCCCGGATGCAGCAGTCAGCAGCCGAGGAGCAGAAGACAGAAGGAGTGTCAATCTCTCATAGCTGATGTAATCACCGTGTGGTTTGATTTCTCCGGATGATCTTATGCAGATACATAATTAAATGAGAACATTAAAAGGAAACATTTAGATCTTAAGATACCATACGCAGTTTCGCAAATTAGAAAACCCACAACCAGATAAAATAATGAATTAAATAGGAATAGCAGGTCGCACAGAGTCGCGTTGGTGAAAGACAGCCACTCATAATCGAAATGTTGCTTGAATTCTCTTTATCCGTGTTCATTGGTCAGATTTGAATAACCAGTTACTTCACAACCTTCATACACTCATCTCCTTTCGTTCCCCTCTCTTTTCTGCCTCACAACAAATGGCTCCGAAAAACAAGGAACTCCAGTCCATTTTTTTTATTTTTTATTATTACCAGCATTTTTTTTAAATTTTGTTTTCATAGTTAAAATAATTATAAAAAAATCAATTTTTTAAAGCCCGCTAAAACGCTCGAAATCTATAGCTTGTTGGGTATGATGTTAATGGTTACTTTTCCCCATCTTCTACCCCTCCTCGCCATCTTCAGCTTTGCAACAATCTCCAATAAGGGTATGCCATGGTCCTACTAGCTCCAAGCAAATGGATCTCTTTTGAGGTATCGCATAAAATGAAAAAAGTAACCCGTTCGTTTTTACAACTTCTTAAGACAGGCTCATATTCGAGAAACACGTGCGGCGACACGCCACATCTACTAAACAAATATTTAAATTACAGAATACGCTATCTGAACGGAGAATCTGGCATTCAAAACCTAGTGATTGATTTGTTTTCATCGACGAATCAATGTCAATGAATTGGTCAAATCACCCATGCAATATTGGACACCATCGGACACACTAATGGCGGCATTAGAGTCTGATTTCATCATAAGGTAATGTGTCTGTATTATAGTATCCATTATAAACAATGCGAGTTCAACGACCGACAAGTACGATATAAGATTTGTTTGTGTTATTTCTGTTGATTCGAAGATCAATTCGTGTGACTTGTTTTCTGTTTTTAATTGTATTTTTTTAAAAGTACCGGATTTATCGATATGAATGAAAAGTCACTTGATTAATATTATTTGATTATTTTAATTATTCATAATATCGTCTGTTAATGTGTAAATATATAAAACCCCTCGTGCCACATTATTTGAGAATTTTACTTTTAAGTGGTATCAGGTAGGTGTAACTTTCAATAATTGAAAATATGGTAAAATCGTTTTATTGAAAGGGTGTATTTTTTCCATTCATTGTTTTTTTTTAAATCTATCAGTGAAATAGATCAAACCACATATTTCATAATATTATAAATAGAAAATCAATATATCACTTAAGAGGAACGGCTGCACGGCCTATTTCATACATTGGATTTGAGGCCAAAATACCACCCAAAGTGAATGATCTTTTTTTAAAATTAAAAGTATTGCATATATCTAGTACGGATTAGAAGTATATTATTTTTGAATTATAAAATATAGGCCATTAAAGAAATCAATTTTTCATGATTCTAGGGGAATCTTTTTTTGCGGGTTTACGGTAATTTTTTTTTTTAATTATCACATTTTCTAAGTAAATATGATTATGTAAAATAAAATAAAAAAACCAAACATCTTTAAAGAAAACGTTTTTTTCGAGTCGATATTTTAAATTATGTACCCCAAATTTGTGATCCAACGTATATTGGTCGTTTTTAATATAAATTTAAGTCCGTCATAATGCTTATTTTGACACCTATTTAATGTTATTTTATATTTCATTATTTATTCATAGCAGATAGGGTAAAACTTTTTTTTTATCATCATTAGCCCACAAATAATGGCCTATACTTTTGGATGAAAAAAATTTCCTATACTTTTGGATGAAAAAAAAATCATTCGGTTTAGGTGAGTATTTTGTCCAAAATTTAGTTTTATATGAAACAGGCCGCGTTGCCGTTCCCCTTAAGGAAAATAATTCTCAGAAAAAAGCGAGATATTAAATTAGTTTTACCAGTAGTAAAATATTCGTTTTTATCGTCTTCTTTAAAGTTTTCATTTTGTGGCTTTGAGGGTTTTACATATTCACAGTCGACATTATCTAAATACATTTCTTTATTTTCAGACAGAATTTTTTCCCAAGTGGAAGATTCTCTTAGTACCGCCCTGGTGAAAAACCGTTCAGAGTTGAAATAGCTTTAGCCATACTTGGTGACCATATATTAATGACCAGGTACTTCCCCATCTCTTTCTCCTCCCCACTACTTTCAGCCTCACAAGATACCCCATTTAGGGTGCCGCAATCTTACTGGCTACCGACGGGACAGGACGGTTGAGACTCTGAGAAAAATTGAAATTACAAAGTAACTGTGTTATATATACTAGATCTGAATACCCAGATACTTCTAAACATTCATTTTTCCTATCTCTTTTCCATCCCTATTCCGTTCAGCCTCACAACACACCCCAATTCAGGGTACCATAATCCCACTATTTCCGAACAGTTGGAGGCAGTTGGGACTCTTATGCGGTGTAAATAATCTAATCGTATATCGCTAAATAGGAGGGCAGGATGGTAAAATGAATGAACGACTGAATGGTCAATTAAAAGACGAAAAAGTCAAGACGGCAATTTGTTTCAGATAATATAATATTCGTATATGATGTTCCAGTGTTCAAAGCCATTTTCAAACTGTCTGAACACCGAAACGGAAACAGCTGTCACAATAATAATAAACTCAAATACTGAATATGTGATAACATAATTGAATTAAATGTACTTAATTTTTTTTAATACTTTATTCTGTTATACACAGCCCTCTGTAATGCATCTTGCTTCTTTTAAGTCAGTATGGGGCAATTTCTTCCAAGTGTTGTTGTTAGGTTTGATTCAATAACCTGTTCCTCTATTCCTCCACAAGCTCGCCAGTTCACACTGACTTAGCGCAAATTCACGTAATACCTAAGTTCTTATTGTAGAATCACTTAAAATATTCATTACCTAACGAGAAAATGTACTCGAAATTTGCATTTGCATGTTTTCATTACAACATCCGCTCCTCAGGCATGATTCATGCCCGTAAATGACAGATACTCGTACAAATCAGTGTTTATTTAGTAGCCGCTCGCTAAATCATACTAATCCCTTCGCCAGATCATGGAGACGATTCGCCAATAGACTGACTATTGGTATTTAGGCGGCGCCATCTCAAATGTCAGCCGCCCACGACATGAGCGATGGGCGATGCACATATCTGCTTGCGGCGTCTGGGTGGAATGCGGCGGGCACTTGGCAGCTGGCAGACCTGACACTCATAGAGTGCCAGCGGATTCAAGGAATCGAGGATTATGACATAGGTCCATTTGTCAATTGATGTTCCTACTATCATTAGGAAACCTATTTGGTCATACATTTTTCATTTATTTTATCCAAAAGTGTAACACATATTTTAAATAAAATAAAAAAATAAAAAAAAAAAATAAAAAAAAAAACAACAACACCAACTGAGACAAGTTTAGTGTGCACTTATGCAATCATCTCTAAATGCAAAAATTTGTAAAATAAATTTGCTTTGAACTACTTATTATTTATTATAATTATGGGAAGCCACAAAGTAAGCGCTTTTACATACTCGTATATGCATAAATTTGTTTAGAACTACTTATTATTTATTATAATTATGGGAAGCCACAAAGTAAGCGCTTTTACATACTCGTATATGCATAAATTTGTTTTGAACTACTTATTATTTATTATAATAATGGGAAGCCACAAAGAAAACGCTTTTACATACTCGTATATGCATAAATTTGTTTAGAACTACTTATTATTTATTATAATTATGGGAAGCCACAAAGTAAGCGCTTTTACATACTCGTATATGCATAAATTTGTTTTGAACTACTTATTATTTATTATAATTATGGGAAGCCACAAAGTAAGCGCTTTTACATACTCGTATATGCATAAATTTGTTTTGAACTACTTATTATTTATTATAATAATGGGAAGCCACAAAGAAAACGCTTTTACATACTCGTATATGCATAAATTTGTTTAGAACTACTTATTATTTATTATAATTATGGGAAGCCACAAAGTAAGCGCTTTTACATACTCGTATATGCATAAATTTGTTTTGAACTACTTATTATTTATTATAATAATGGGAAGCCACAAAGAAAACGCTTTTACATACTCGTATATGCATAAATTTGTTTTGAACCACTTCAATTTAATATAATAATCGATCGGTTTCAAAAGTACCCTTTTTTCGTCAGGAATGTATTACGACTAAACTAAGATGCAAAACAATGACAGACATACATGAATATTTAGATGTTGAAGTGGGAGCCGACCAAATGGGAAAGGATAATAAGGAACCCCAGTGCATTTTTTTGTGAACAATCTCGTTCAAACATAAATACCAGTATATTTAGTTTTTTTTCAAAAGGTAGTTTTCATAGTTAAAATATTTTTCATAGGTTCAATTTTGCAAACCCTGCAAAACACTCCAAATCTATGCCCAGTCGGTTTTGATCTGTTTTGAGGTTGGAATGTCAAACGTGAAAACAAGGATGAGCTTTACCGTACGTCATTTTATATTTTATTCATGATAAACCATAACTAAACATAAGAAATAACATTTTCCACCTTTTTAGAAACTTTAACTGAAAGAATAATAATAGTAACATTATCATAATATCCGTATTGGTAATTGGTTTGCTCATGAGTAATTTCTTTCATTAATAATAGTTGTTCATATTGAACAACAATTATAGAGCTTAAGTCATTCAAATTATGTTAAAATTTCTGCAAAACTAAAAAAAATACATTTTTAGAATAGAAAAAAAACCAAAATTAAAAATGTCCATACTAATTCAAAAACAGAATCCGCACGTGACGTCAGATAATAATAAAAATAATAATAGCGCCGTTTTTGTACAGGTTACTTTGGGAATTTTAAATAATAAATATCCCAAAAGAGTCCCGTTGCTCGGAGCCAGAAAGCTATGGCATTCTCTATTAGGAGATTGCTGTGAGGCTGAAGGATGTAGGTTGAGGTAGAAAATGGGAAAGACTAGAGTTGGGCGGCACTTCGTTACCCATCAACATCTGGTCACTAAAAATTCCGATTGATTTTTGGGGCAAATAGCCGTGTTGCACTTCCCCCTTCCTGAGCTATCATTTCGGACGGTCTTGCAGTTTCACGAGAGCAGAATCTTAAATAATGTAAATAATAAATCATGTCATCACTGAATACCTAAACGATAAAAATGACATAGAACGCCAAAGAAGAGCGCTGCGCGTACGTGCCAACATGCTCGCCAGGAGATGCAGTGCAACAGGTGCAGTCTTCCGGCAAAAAGCAACGATTCCAGATATACTGCATGAGCTTTTACGCTAGCGAACTATGGACAAGATATACACAAGGCGTCATGGACACCGAGTACAATATAACCACGCTTACAGGGAGCTGTTCGGCCTCCCTTAGCGATGCAGCACCTCGCAGATGTTAAGGGTGCATGGGTTCGCTACTTTGATGCCCCACAGAATTGCCGGGACGAGTCAGCGCTACCGGAGATCGGAAAACTCTATTTTCCAGGCCGTCGCCCAGTGAAAGGTCGCCGCCCAACATCATAGATGAAGAATTACCCTCGGGCCACTGAAGAAGAAGTTCTAAATATGTTATTTAAATATGTATTTTATATATTTTATTTAATATTCTATTTATACATCATGTAATTTATTTTTATTTTTAAATGTATTCTTTTTATACGGCAGACAGAGTATTGCACTCACCGCTTTGTTCTGCTGAAATAAAAACATTATTATTATTATTATATTATTATTATTATATTATTATTACTATTATTATTATTAAAGCCGTTTCAAGCAATTTTTGGATTCTGTTTGGTGGTTTCTCTGAAATAGGAGATTTGTAGCTCCGGTACGAGCTACAAATCTTTCAGTATTATTGTGAATTGAGCCGGAAATATTGTGAAGTAGTAGTCGTTTAAAAAAACGATATATGCCTACTAAATTTCTAGGAATGTGACGGTATGTAAACATTTCTTCATTAGAAAAGCGCAGGAAAATCTTTGAACTCATTTGCATTTTCAAAATTATTCATTGTATTATTGACACACTTTCTTTGTTGCAACTCATCCAGTTTAACATTCCTTGCCGCAGACTCGGAAACAATGAATTGCTCAATCAACACTCTCCTAATTATGGGTACCATTGTCTACTGTCCAGAATGTCGAGACTTGTTTACTTAAGCCAGGGTCTGGAAACTTTTGGTACAATTGATTTTTGTTAGACTTTACGAAAATGAACTTCGAAGAATGTCATTTAATATGTCTAACATCGTGGACTATACCAAAACCTAGTTCGAACTTTGACTTAAATATTCTTTCAAATGTATATTTTTGTCCTATTTTTGTCATTACTTCATTCATGTATTGTGAATGTTATTTTTTTTCTATAGCTCTTTTTTATCTCATTTCGTGTTGTGTATTTTATGTATTTGAACAGTTGTCTGTTAATTTAAAAATAAAATAAAATACGAAATATCCTTGAGATCAAATACCGATCAAAACAATAGCCTATTTTTATGTAAAAATATATTTTTAATACTGTCGCGGGGCCCTTCGAGGCCCGTGCTACGCCACCGAGTTAAGAGGAATGGTTGCGCGGCCTGTTATTACAAAACTCAATTTTGGATTTGAGACCAAAATACTGACCTGAACCTAATTATCTTTTTTTTTCATTAAAAAGTATAGTTAATATCTAGTACTTATAAGAAGTAATTTTTTTTTCTTTTACATTATGAAATATAGACCATTAAAGGAATTGATTTTTCGCGATTTTAGAGGCACCTTTAACAATTATTTGGGGGCTAACGGTGTTTTAAAAAAATGTTTTACCTCGTCTACTTTGAAAATATAATGAAGTATAAAAAACAAAATTAAAAAAAAAAACAACAAAAAAATATCTTAAAATATCTTATGGTGAACTTTAAATTAAATTAACAACGACTAATTTTCGTTGGAACACAAATTTAACATACATAATTTAAAATATCGAACCGAAAAAAAGGTTTTTTTTTTAGTATTTTTATTTACGTAATCATTTTTACAAAGCAAATAGGATCATTTTTTTTTTAATATAATAAACTCGCAAATAATTTTCTATGTTGCACCTAAAATTATGAAAATTGTTTTTTTTTCATGGCAATTTAAAACAAAAATAAATAAAATACTTCTCATCCGTACTAGATATTTACTAAACCTTTAATATGTCTATCAGTTTGGATGGGTGTTTTAGCCTCAAATTCAAAATGAAGTTATGTACGAGACAAGCATCGCAGCCGTGGGTATGATTTAAGGGTAGCGATATGAACCCGGGCAGACCACTCACTGACTGGAGTGATTGACTGAGAAAGCAACGAAGCGTATGAGGGTGTGTGACCGCACGCACACACACACTGCAGGCAGTGAAGCAGCTGTTTGTTTGCTCAACTCGTCTAGCTTAATAATGTACAGGGTGTGATTTTATTACCGTTAACGCGGAGTTTGCTCGCAGATGAAACTGGCTGACGACCTGAAGAGAACTTCAGACTTCGGATGGCGAGAGCCGCCAAGGAGATGAGAAGTGACATGACGTACCCGATAGATTAAAAAAAATCGCCACTATCTAGAACTTTAGACTAACCCATTTGTACTATATGTATGGTACCACCGTTCATTTCCCACATTATTAGACAGTAAGGGATGAGGTTAGGGGCGGGCGTTTAGTGCTCTGTCCCGATGTTCTAATCAGTTGTCAGTCTAATCGCACCACGTGGTACGCTCCGTCCCTTTACCGCAGTATTCTCACCGTCTTACTTACAAAGAATCCTTATTGCGCCTTTATAGCGTTGGTATAGCTACACGACAACAGGGCCCTACGCCGCTCGTGTTAAAATCGTTACTTATAATAATATTTATGCCGAGAATAGCTTTACCAATGGTTTATGACTAATGGTCTGGAATCACTTTGCTCTAAACCTCAAAAACGCAACCAATTTCGCAGGTGGCGCCATATTGCTAACTTCACGTTTCTTCAGGTCGACCCATTGGAATAACAAGATTCCATCTAACACAGTAATGTCATGCTATAATGTGCTCTATAGAATAATAATTTAATATTTTGCCACGTTGCGGCGCATACCATGCAGAGCGGTGAAAAGAATATTAAGATATTTTTATTACATAGGTACATTAATTACCATCGATATACTTCTTCCAATTGCAGATTCGGGACCATGCCGTTTACTGATTGAACCCGTGTACGATAATATTATAATAGCCGGTGTCTAGTAATTTTATTTATGGAATGCTGGATTTGCTATTGATTTTCGCCGACTTACTTCACATTTATGATAGAAAAAATCCGTTGATATTTATCTAGCCCGTCTAATGACATCTGTAATGTCAATGAACCCATCTGTTTCTGTGTGCATCCAAATTGCGTCTCATATTTGCTTTGTTAATCGATATTTCGATTTAAAATCTCTCCGATAGTGCTGCAAATGAATATTATCACCTTGGTAAATATGCATATAAGCAGTTAAGCGCTAAAAACCTATTTTATATTTGATGCCATATATTAATTAGACATAAAATAGGTTTTTAGGTTCTTAGTTTGAGTTTTTTACGTAAATAAAAATAAACATAAGCTAAAAGCCATACAAAAACTTTAAACTTTACCAAGCTTTATATGAATTAAAATGCGTGTTTTTGCTCGATTGAAAAAGTTGTTAAAAAATCTATGTATCGTCTTGGTGAAAGACCATCATTCAGAATCGATGCATTGCACGTTACTTGAAATGTCAATAGCCGTTTTTAGTGACCAGATCTAAATAGCCAGGTACTTCTCGGCCTTCCTCTTCCTCATCTCCTTCCCCATATAGGGATGCAATAGTGTCCTTAGTTGTAATCTTAATTGTAGTGAAATCATTACGTAACAACAGTAAAGACTGAAAATGATAAATGAAGCATTGACAATAAGGATGTATATACTCGTAAATATATATACAATCTCCTTCCCGATAGTCTGAAAACGGAGAATCGTGTAGAAACATAAAAAAAACTGTTCAATTTCAAAATAAGTGAGCAAAATAACAATGTATCATATAAAAGAATAATAAATAAGATATATGTACGATAGGAATAATATGTAAAGTATATAATTAACGTAATGTAATATTAAGTAATATGATATAGAAGTGTATTAAAATAGGTTCTGAATAATATGTATGTAATTAATTAATTTAATGTATATGTAATTAAGTTAAGAAAGTGTAATAATTAGGTAGAATTCTGTTAACTTAATAAAAAATAAAAAAATTAAATGTGGGGGCCTCTGTCCTTAGTATACTATATACTGTGTATAGTCGACGTTTGGATACGCACTTTCTACTTAATCATTCAAGTTCATAAGTAGGTGGAGGCTATTGTCGCACTGTTTAGACACGCACACAATCAAGTTTACAAAATCACTAGTTAATTGCACATCGGACGGCAATCTCAAGACAGTGATTTAGTTATCACCAATCACTGTCCTAAGCACTGTCACAAGCCATAAGAAATTGTGTTGGAACGGGCGTTTAGTAGGTTGGCCAAATTATTTGATTGTAATGATAAAAAATATCGAGTGCGATATTATATCAAAATTGTTAATGTATTAACCTAGAAATCGCTTTTTAAAATATGTCTGTGTCTGTGATTATTCACAAAAACAGCGCACAAATCATCAAAATATCAATATTATTGTTATTTCGTCTTGTTACACCCTGTATATTGCACGGTATACTCGTACAGTGGCAGGGACATCATAATAGTGTATGGTTGTTTATGTAACTGCTAGCCGAGGAGTGAGGGTATAGGGGCGACAAGTGGGCGCCACCTATATTCATGTGTAAAAACTATCATGTCAACAGTCTTATAAAAAGGTCAAATGTTTGCGGCCTCAGATCTAGGTAGGAGCACCAGGGGCGTGCCGGTCATTGTACGGGAACTAATTATTTGGAGAACCACACAATAAATAAATTTGGTTTAAAAATTACTATTGCATGGGTGTTTTTTTTTACCGGCGCTACTGGGGCCATTATTTACATGGGAACATTACTTTTAAGATGAAACTTAAAATTATTATGCAAATTCACCATCACAGATGGCGTTAATTCTTAATATTTAGCACGTATTGCTCCAAATATATATAATACACTAATTCATACATACTGTTTGTGTTAGTGTTACAATAATAATGTTCATTTTTATGGAATGGAGCTTTATATCTGCAATTACAATTTATTCCATTTTATATACGTGTGTACACCCGCCAACAAACAAACCATCTCAATATTGAATGCATTACCGACCGATCAGTGGCTGAGTTGGCATCGCGTCTACAGGCGTCGTGAGTTCAATTCCTCGGCTGGCTAAGTCCTCCACCGCCACACAAGCAACATTTTCCGCTTAATGAGATGGTAGTAGGAGATTTAAAAAAATATCAGATTATTCGTAACCCGGGAATACTCGCATTTGTCTTTCTTTAAAGTCACTAAACGGCGCTATAGAAAACCTTCATTTATTATATGATATTATTGATAGGTACTATACACCTTTATCATATTATCATAAAATATTATATTATTTTGTTATTTTTTTCATCATTAACATGCTCAGCCGCATTATTAGACTTTGTTTGTGCATAAAATTATAAATTTAGTCAAGTTTTTTTAAACCAGTCTTAGTCGATATTAACAAACCCATTCGTCTCAAATTTATATATTTCAAAACTGATAAGAAGCGATAATAATATCAACGTGTTTTACATGGATACATACTGGCCAATTTAATTTAAATAATTAGACACTGTTAATAGGAAGCTATGTAACGAGTAATAAGCTATAAAGGGGAAGGTCACCGGTTACTGGCTGCTGTATGCTGGCCTATTCATGAACTATTAAATTATGATGTAGGTGGCGCTAGGCAGCTGCAGCGTCCTGAATACTGGGCCAGACACCGGGCCCGCTGCCGGCATTCCAGCTGTTTTCAACTTGTGGATAGATAAAGATAAAGATTTTTTTCGTTAAATGAGGTGGACAATATGAAATCAGTATGATCAATGTTCATTATGACAGCTGTAAAACCATTTTGGTCATTAATAATAATAATAATAATTGGATAATTTGTGTAGCGCCGTTTTTGTGAAAAATCACCTCAAGGGCACTGTACAAATATTACTTCATATTCTCTATCTAATTATGTACAAACAGATACAGAAAACATGCTTCCTTGGCAGATCGCTTCAGATGAACACAGTTTTTTTAAACAATTTAAGCTTAGAGAAGATATGATTTTTACAGCTATTTTATCCTCCTTTTCGCCACATCGCCACACAACTTATGTCTTACCATACATTTCTTGCTTCATTCACATTCATGCATCCTCTCATACATACTTTTTCTGTTATTCTGACTCTTGACATGGCTTAGCAAGCAAAGGATGATCACTGCTTTTAGTATTTACTATTTTTTAGCTGGATAGAGCTGATAAAATGACGATTTAATAAAGAACAGTATTTATCGTAAGTCGGGACCCTATTGATGAAACGTGAAAAAACAGTTCCTTAATCTGGTTAAAAAATCGTTTTTGTGCTAAAGCAACCTTATTCCACTTACCTACTTTATATCAATTTGAACAGGATGTGTATTGCCTCTCAATTTATTTCACAGAGATGTTCCTAAAATATGTACTTTATTGTTTAATATGTTATCCGATCATTTATTTAATTTATTATTTTGATGATTGGTAACCCCTGCCCCAGACCCGCCATTCCCCTAATGTTAAAGTCTGTTTATTGTAAGCCCATCCGGGTTCCCGCCATTTTCATGCTAAGCCGTGTTTACACGGCTGCATCGTGTGGGAACACCGAATTATTATTACGCGTCGTGTAAACACGACTTTACCCGGCGCCAGGAACATATCCCGACCGACCAGCCAGAGCTCCAGTCTCCAGCCATGGCCGTGTCTCCGTGACGTCGGAACATAATCAGACCTAGATTATATATACACCGCCATATTACATAACGTGGTTCACGTTTATCACACGTTTCTGTTAAACATAATTTAACACACCATCCATCCTATGTAGTGGTTTCCTACTTTGGTCTTTGGTGGGAAGAGGGGATTCATTATCTTAATTTTTTCATTTGCCCAAAATCATCTGGATAGGTTGTTTGAATTTTGTTTCATGTTTTTGTTTCATTTGGTTAGTTACATACTCCAAACATATGAGAAAATTAGATTAACTTGCATTATAATGTGAGCACATTATAAACAGCGGCATTGGAAGAGCAACATCATATGCTGTGCTGTATGGATTCAGCACATATGGGCTCACGATCCCAAGCAAATACTTCTTACATAAAACCAAAACATCACAATCCCTCTGACGGTGATATAAAATAACCTATTCCGAACCATTTCGAAGTTTTGCTCAGCAATAAAAAAGGAATGTTTGAAGACACGTGACCTCGGATGTTTGACGAGTGTCACCGAGATGACCCCTATCGGTCACTTTACCAGCCGACTGAACTTTTCACAATAAGGACGAAAGTTAAATGTTATTATTTTACTTTCTATAGTTAGTAGTAAATACATATTTGTTCCTGCATTTCTCTAACCGTTTGCTTTTAATGCAAATCTACTAGTAAAACGACCATATTCAACCCCTTTCAGATAAGATGTTATGAAAGTTTCGACCAACGTCGTATTGTCTCAAGACGCTAGTTATTATACTCCCTCTCCCACCAACTTTATCCAAATTATGTGACTGCCGCTGTATTCGACGACTCGCCGAAAGACAAGAATAGTAAGTACATTTTGATAAAATATAATATCTTCTCTTGAACTCCTGATTGAACCCTCTGCTAAATAGACCACAAACCATCGCTGGTAACGTGTGACATTATAAGTTAATTTTACAGTTACACTAACTATGATTGACGGGGAAGGGAGGAGGATGGAGAACATAACATTAGAATAAACGGCCGATCAGAGGTGATAGGAGTACATAGATAGAGAGGTAGTTTGAGTGATTTGTTTGGGTGTGATTGTGTAACGGGTTTTCGTTATATGTCCGGTATAGTCGAGTTAATAATTTAAATGTGGTAATCATTTTAGTTAAACGATCTAGGTGAAATGAGTGCCACCCAACGTGCTATTGACAGAAAAATAATTAATGATACGTAAATTCACTAGACCGTATCACAAAAAAATATTTCACTTAAACCATACTCACGTCGCAGATATTGTATGGAATGGATTGCAGGGACAGCAGATAGATGGTGACACGTGACACACCCTGGCTAAATGGAGTCCAGAAGGGAACGGGCCACGACGTGAACCGCAGCATCGATAGATTGACAATTTAAAAATATGCGGAGTGCCAAAAAATTTCAGGACCAAAACAGCAAACGTTGGAAAGACGGAAAGAAGGCCTAAATCCAGGAATTTTCTAAGGAAGGCAATGTTCGTATGTTTTATTTTTTTTAATGTATTCATTTCGTGTAGTCTAATATAAACTTATATATGTTTACATTTTAATTTTCGTATTTCTTATTTCTAATACTTATTGCGTATATAATTTTTACATCTTACTCTAAATATACTTACTCTAGGTACATTTTTTATATCACTGGGAAGTAAGGTATACTATTTAACACTTTTATATCACTGGGAAGTAAGGTATACTATTTAACACTTTTATATCACTGGGAAGTAAGGTATACTATTTAACACTTTTATATCACTGGGAAGTAAGGTATACTATTTAACACTTTTATACAGTAAACAATTTTGTGTTTGGGATTTGTATCTTGTTAGTCTGACATCATCTTTTTTTCTTGTATGGAATTCTTTATTTTACACTCATTATATCTAATTGCTTGAGCATTTTCAGTAATTGATTTATAATTTTATTACACTTTAAAATGTGTCTCTTTTGCTCTATTCTGAATTCTGAGTATTTTTAAGCTACCTACATTACTTCGATAGAGAACACTAGAATATATTCTATGCGTGGTGCATTAGTTGTTTTTATAAATCAGTAAACATGTTTTTTAATCGAATTTTTTTGGAAAGACACCATTCTTTAACCATTTTTTGCAATAAAATTGGCGTTTTCTTCAAGAGTCATCTTTGATTCTAATATTATCCCCTCATTAAGTACTTTATAATATATATCTTCCGCAATGTCCATTTTCAGCGTGGGGAAGGAGGTTATCTTAAAAACTACTAGAAGTTTTTTGTTGTTGTAAGAACCGTATATCGTATTTTCTTACTCAAATACTGTTGATCATTTAGTAAGTCTTCCGACTTTTCTTCTCTCGGTTACGACATATACGCCCAGAATTTCAGTTGCTCTTTGAGAGATATATAAGCTTGCTATGAGAGATATTTACGTTCGTCAAGTTTCTCTCTGGTAGGAGGCCTAACAAGATAAGCCGTGTGATATCATACTATACTAAAAATTACAGAAATATCGGGCCATTGACACGCTTTATGCTTTTTTTTCCTCGGTCACCTTGACTAAGTGACTACTAGAAGCTCGAGTACGCAACTCAGGACTGTCAAAATTCAACGTTCATGTTTGGTCAACGTTTGATATTTTAATATTATTAAGGTTTTTTTTTTATTGTGTCATTAAATATGGAATTTTACCATCTTTGAAAACGAACTCTCTGCCCGTTTGACAATGCGTAAGCGTATTGTATACTCAAAAAGGGTACGTCTAACCGACCTAACAGTAATCTCAAAACAAAAACCGTCTACTTACTAGTGTAAATTTCGGGTAGTGAAACAGTCTTACTTAAAAATTTGATTAGTATTTATTTCAAAGCTATATAGCGCATAATGGAAATAACGTGGCAACCTAACAATATAACTGCGTATTACATCAACTTAAAAATTTGAGACAGAAAATACAGCGAAAATCTTATAACACTGAATTTCGCCGTTCGAGAGTTTTAATTAGGTTCGTCAAAAAGACGAATGTTTGCATATTGAATGTGTTTGTACTTGTAGTTGCTTAGTTGGATCCTTCTTGTTATTGAATTGTGATTTTTAACAATAATATTATACTCTCAACTGAACAAGAATAAAAAACAAAGAAAACCAATGAATATGTGTACAATTTGCTCTTTACCATAATGCGTCACGGACTATTTGCTATCCCAACAAGGACACGGGTCAGGTCTTCGGCTTCTGCATTCAAAGCAAATGAGTCATAATGAGTCGTGACGGCCCCGACCGGCTCCCGTCCCCGTCATACGGCTCCCTACTCCTTGGGTTCCTGTGCCCCGCGTACCCTGATTTATGATTTACTGCGGTTTTTTTAATGATTCTGCTGGGTTGGTTTATTGAAGAAATATAAAAGCCTAATGGCGTCATCAACGTAATAGAACTAATAGCCATATTGTAAATGAAATACATACATATTTTTGTTTTAGATTAAAGGACTATTGTCCAATTATACAAAATATATAACACAACATGAGAAAAATAAGAGTTACAATACAATGTGAATGAAGCAATGACAAAAATAGGGCAAAATATGCATCAGGGAGAATATTCAAGTCAAAGCCTGAACAAGGTTTTGGTAGAGTTCGTGATGTTATACATATTAAGTGATAAAATTCTTCGAAGTTTATTTCCGTAAAGAGTGACAAAAATCGTTTAGACTGGCACCAAAAGTTTCAAGGTCCCAGCTTGAGTTAATAAGTCTCGACATTCTAAACAGTGGACAATTGTATCCATAATTAGTGGAGTATTGATTGAGTCTACGGCAAAGAATTTTAAACAGGATCAGTTCTAATAAAGAAGATGATTCAATAATACAATTAATAATTTTGAAAATGCAAATGACATCGAAGTCTTTCCTACGCTTTTCTAATGAAGAAATATTTAAAGTTTGTTCAATTTCATCATATGAGTAATCGCCTCTTTCTCGCCCTAATCTCCATACAAACTTCCACCTAAGAAGCGATGTTGTACGGATTCACTATGATGAACAGTTTATAAAGCATACCAAATGACACTGGCATAATTCAAGATAAGGGCAAATTACTGAGCAATAAATAGTTTTTAGGGTAATTGTATTCTTAAAGTTAAAGACAATTCTATTGATTAAGCCAAGAAGTTTAAGTGATTCATTTATTAGCTACATTATTAATGTGGTTACGAAAAAAAACTTAGACTTTTACACTAGCGAACTATGGACAAGATATATACAAGGCGTACAACCACGCTTACAGGGCGCTATTCGGCATCCCTCGGCGATGCAGCACCTCGCAGATGTTCGCAGAGGGAAGGGTGCATGGGTTCGCTGCTTTAATGCGCCACAGAATAGCCGGGACGAGTCAGCGCTAACGGAGATCGGAAAGCACTCTTGTCCAGGCCGTCGCCCAGTGGCAGGCCGCGCCCCTACATCGTAGATGGAGAATTTCCATCAGGCCACTGAAGCATAAATGCTAAATATGTTATTTTTATTTAATTTAATTTTGATTTATTTTTTGTATTCTATTTCTACATCATGTAATTTTTTATTATTTTTTAAATGCATTCTTTTTATATGGCATACAGAGTGTTGCACTCACCGCTTTGTTCTGCTGAAATAAAGACATTATTATTACTATTATAGCTCTTGACATCTGAAAGTAGCGTAGATATTATTTACCAGTATTCATTTTTTATTGTTTCGCATAGAAAATTGGTCTGCGCACTAGAGTCGTGAGGATGCTGGTTTGATTCCCCCTCCAAAAAATAATATATTGATATATTCGTAAAAAGCATTTACTATGTGACTTGATTTATAATTATAATATACAGGAATACATTTTTTTTGAACCACTTCAATTCAATATAATAATCTCGACCGATTAAGGCTCTGCAAAACAGAATTTATATGTATATATATTATAAATATCCCTTAAAAACTGGAGGTTTTATGTACTTAAAAAATATTTATTTTTTTATTTTTAAAGATAATCTCTAATCGCAACGGGAAAACATTCTGTTATTTAACATGTTGTAGATTTGAAAGAAAAAAACGTAGTGTTTCTTTAAATGCTACTTAAGACATTCGTCTTGAGATTTTTGATCTATCTTAAATATTTCGTGTTTTATTAATATTTTTAGAATTGTCACTTACGCCTATTTGTTCTAAACGCTATTCACATTGGTGCGCTCTTTCTATCTTTCGAATGATCATATCCACCTTTCAACAGCGGTCAGTCGGGATTTAGAGCCGATGCTAGACAGACTTCTTGCCTAAATCTAAATTCTCGAAGATTAATGCGGGCCTTAAAGAAGTACCCTTCCATCGTCAGTATAATAATAATTTTTTCAGAGTTTGCCAATCATCTTATTTCAACCAATCATATTTTTAATAAAGATACAGAGGTTCAATTTTTTTTAAATAAAAGCAAAAAATTAGACAATTTAGAAGCACTATAAATAAATAAATATTTGTAAATGTAAACAATTATTATCAAAAATATTAAATAAAATCATGTTACAAATAAATACCTACTCTTCTTTTGCCAATAACCTTCTAATGCATATAATATCAATGACAAATAGAATTTAAATAGTAACAGTAATGCAATGTGCAGTGTTTTCTAATATATGTATCCTGTGCGTGCAAAGTCATAAACATCCCAGCCCAAAACATTCTAATTTTACTTTTTAATCTGGACTGCCCTACCAGGGTTTTCTGTATATATGCATAATAAGATAAACCCTAGCAAGTGGTATTTGTACAACGCCATTGAGGTGATTTTTCACAAAAACGGCGCTATACAAATCATCTAAGTATTATTATTATTATTATCACTAGAAAGTAGAAAATCCACAAATAATAATTCTCATTTATTGAATAACGAAATAAATTTATCGTATAGTCCTCTTTTAGATATTTTCTTCCGCTGAATCGCTTTGTTCTTCCAAAAAACCCCATCTACCCCTTTCCTGTTTGGTCGGCTCCCACTCCAATACCTATATATTAATGTACATCTATCATTATTTTATATTGTACTTTAGCTTTAATATATTCCTTACGAGGGAAGGGTACTTCCGAAACCAGTCGAAATTATTATATTGAATTGAAGTGGTTCAAAAAAATGTATACATTTATATTATATTTATCGAAGGAAGCAATCACTTTGTGGCTTGACATTATTATTTAAATGAAAAAAAAAATGTTTTAAGCCACTGTATATATGTCATCATCTCATCCTTCTTCAGGAATGTACACATATAAACTATGTTACATTCCCGAAGAAGGTTGAGTCCAACCAAAACTGGTCGAATGCAGAAATATATATATATATATCCTTCTCGCGGTTCTGCTCTGCGATGATATATAACATGGGAATGTAACATTGTTTATATGAGTACAATACTGAAGAAGGATGAGTCCAACCGAAACTGATCGAATTTATAAATATGTATAAATAAAATAAGGTGGCTTAAAACAAAAACATTTTTCATTTAAGTGACCAGCTCAGGTATGGGGGCTCCATCGAAACCCGAGTAAAGTTAGCCTCTCAGAAGCTGGGCGTATTGTACAGAGCCCGCAGATGCTTTAATACTACACAACTGCTGACCCTGTACAAATCGCAAGTTCGCCCCATTGTAGAATTTGGCAGCCACCTCTGGTCGGGAGTCCCAAAATATCTGAAAAAAAACCTTGACTCTGCAGAAACGGGCGGTCCGTTTGATAGATTCGCCTATCTTAACAAATGGGTTGCAATCTTTGGAGCACAGACGTCGGGTGGGAATGCTGTCCTTGTTCTACCGGTATTTTAATGGAAAATGCTCCGAGGAACTAGCGTCATTGATCCCTTCGGCACTGGTGCATAGTCGGGAAACACGCCAAACGCGCGCCCAACATTTGCACACGGTTGACATTTGTCACATGAGAACGGGTCGCTTCTACGACTCGTTCTTGTGCTCAACAGCTCGGCTGTGGAATGATCTGCCGGCCTCTGTGTTTCCTCCATCCTATAACATGGGTCTCTTCAAGACCTAAGTTCACTCCTTCCTATCCTCTAAAAGATCCTCCACACAGCATCCCCAAAGATGATATAGGCCTTGAGGGAAATTATTTCCTCCTTGGTCTCCTGTGTGGAGTTACTGTAAAAAAAAAAAAAAAAATTTTTTTTTAAATAATAATATATTGAAGTATTTTATCTGTACAAATACACCTAATAATGAGCGCCACCAAATTGGGTGTTATTTCAGTACCCAAAAATGTGGCAACCAATTAGGAATGACCAATTTATTTTTTTATAAAATTGTGATTGGAGCAGTGTCACCAATAATCAACATTTTATTGTTCAAAACAACTTTACATCCTCCTCGTAGATACATATTTACTCGTTCAAACAACAATGGGTCGCTCCCGACGCCGGTCCAAACATTATTAAAAATAATTGTACTTTTCATTGGCAACAAAGCTACCGAACATCATCATTAAGATCAGGGGTTCCTAAACTTTTCACTACGCTCAGCAAAACTGCACCAGCCACGTAAGTTTGTAAGCTATGAGGTTCTGCCTCTTAATATATGATCATGTCTTCCACTAATCTTCTCCTGGATTACCGGCCTCTGTGTTTCCCCCCTCCTACAAAACAAGTTTCTTCAAGACCCCTGTTCACACCTACCTTTCTTCAAAAAGACCCTCCACAAATCCCCAAATATGACAAAGGCCATTGATTCTTGAAGAACATGAAATTAAATTTATAAAATCAGTGTTGTAATCTTTAATGCGTAATTCCTAGTGTTGTGACCAAGGTATTCAAGAGTTTGCTCTTTTAATCTAGTATTTCGTCGCAATTTTTAACGATTCGCTGAAGAATCTCTCTGCCTAGGATGTTTTGAGGATTTTTTTGTCAACTGTTTTAAACCACTCGGATCACGCAGTGGTGTACTTCTCACGAAACATCCATAGCAGTAAATTCACGTAGTGCCATATCTGCCACCAAGTAACACGTCCTCGTAAAACTCGTTGTGTCTCCTTTTCTGTTATACTCAGATATATAATATAAACAGTTTTAAAAAGAGATAACACATAACTTTCTCTTTGCATTTAAAAGTTTACAATATACACTTCCAAACAATTTGAATTGATTCTATGAAACAACATTTAACATTTACAAAAACATCAATGTTTTCATAAATATTTAAATGTAACAAAAAAAGTGATGTGATAGTAACCATTATAATATATTTATCTAATTAAATCGGTTATTTTAGTTTCGTTTAAAGTAGTACTTACAGTTTACAAGATAAAAACCATCGGTAAGCCACTTTAAAGACTTTATTTGTGTTTGCGTTCCAAAGCGTAATAATACCATATTATTTAGACAAGAGTAGTTTAACGTTTTAACTATATATAAATTGTGTATCGAGATGAAGTTCGTCGATAATAAAATAAACTAAAATATCTCTCTTATTCTGATGAACAATTTTTTTTTAAACTTAAAATCTTTTTTTAGACCGCTAAAATGAGCCTGTGGTTGCGAACCTCTGGATTGTAGTGTTCTGTGTGGCGCTGTACTGGCGCTCCGAGCTCTGCATCATTAACAATGACTGCATTGTGTATAATAACGTCATTAAGTAGCCATAGTCATCACAGTCATTAGCCAACTCTACAAGACGGAATGGCTGACCGTGGTGATGTACCACGTACTCTAATATATACTTACTTATCAATTATGCCGAGTGGAATTTTAGGACCCGAACCTGAGACTTGATAATACGTCATGTCGGATAAGTAAAAGTTTTGAGTTAGGATGTAGATAATATGTAAATCTGAACCCAAGATGTCTGGCCCTATGTTCACAAATACAGAAAATTAATTACATAAGCCAATTTTTCGGAATTTCATTATCTATCTAGGGGTAAACAAAACTCTTCCCTCGTGGAAATCACTTTGCAAAAATAAGTCACAATTCATTTAGAGGTGAACCAATTTTGAGAACTATTTTGTGGTAAATAGTAAAAATGTACATAGGACCATTGACCTCTCAGGTACAGAAATATGTTACGTAAAACTCCCCTTGGCGAAATTCTACCTTCCAACCAGTGGTGTGAAGTATGGACTGTGGCATATTGTTTTATATTTTGCGACTTGTAAAACTAACATTTTATAGGTGGAAACAATAAGTCATCAGTTTCTTTTTTCATTTGCACACCTCACAAGAAACCCAACTGCCCGGAGACTATTGCGTCCCTAATTGGGTTGATTTATGATGCTGAAGGAGTCGGAAGAAGAAAGAGATGTGAAGAGGAAGGTTGGTGAAAGACCACTATTCAGAATAGAAACATTACTTCTTTTTAAATATATTTTTTTTATTTTTGGGATATTATGCCGTGTTGCGTTTCCTCCTTCTTTAGCCAACGTTTCGGACAGCGGCAAAGTGTCCATCATCAGAGCAGATGTGATGGACATATATATGTAAAGTACATGTGCATGTTCATCAACATGATGGACACTGTAACGCTGTCAGAAATGTTGGCTAAAAAAGGAGACCGCGCAACACGGCACAATATCCCAAAAACTAATAAAGAATATACTTTTGGCCGTGAAAGTCTGAAATCGTATCTGACATTAGTCATTTTTGATGACCAGATCTGAATCGCCAGGTACTTTCACATGTCCTCACCCTTCTCAGTCCCTTAAACCTCACAACATACCCGAATTGGGGATGATACAGTCCCACTGGCTTCGTACAAAATGGAAGCAGTTGGCACTAAACTTGTTCGATATTCAGTAAATAAGAAAAAAATTAGCTTACTTCTGTCTCACAAACACGCATAAAACACACTTCTATCTGTTTACCTCTTCAGTGATAGAGTAGCCTGCCCATGACTATAGCTGGAGTTATAATTACGCATAAATTGCTTTGTTATAGACGTTTTTGTGCGAGGCGTGTCCTAAATGTTTCATTGGTCATTAGTCATTTCATTACTGTAAAGAACTTCAGAGATGTTTTTATTAAAGAGCAGCGATGTATGTTATTATCAATTAGAGTGGAGCATTTCATTAATTCATACGTGGCCATTTCATGACATATTTGACAGCTCGGTAAACTTTACAGTTGTTAACAATTTAGGACTAAACTTCTAACTTTGTCTTAATCGGATGGTACTTATCATGAAAAAAATTCTGTATGCTGAATAATACGATCCTATCTTAAATTCCAATATTGACTTATTCAGTTGCCGTGTATACCGGTCAATTAAACTCCAACCTCCATCCCATCCTCAAAGCACGTGTTCCAAGTCCTAACAAATCAGTGCCCCCCGGTGGACCGGTCGCACCGGGAGAGGGGTACTCCTGACTGGGGTGATACAATCGTATCGCATCGTATCGTTTCGAAATTTTTTTTTATGGCGATTTAAAATATGCCATTTTTGAATTGCCGCCAAAACGACATGTTCGTTTTTGTTCGTGAATATGGCGTTGTTGATGACTCGCCGACCAACGTCGGTGACAGCCGTCGACGTTGTAGCCAGTTCGGACCGTTTCGGAATATTCAGTTTTGGATCGTTTTTAAAATCAGTAATTATGAATTAAAATATTTAAATTACACATGTTTAGTGCGATGGTAGGATTTAGAAATATAAACTTTAAATCTTCCACATCTTTTTAACAGTATCCATAGTTTGTGAAATACCCTATCCTAAGTCAGTTAATAGTTACTACCCAGCATCGCAAGATTATCCACAATCCATTTTCGAAACCTTATTGATAAATTAATATGAAATAGACAATACGTCGCATTTTATTATTTTTTTACAGTTAAAGCTCCATGAATCGTAATAAATGAGGTTACAAAACAAACAAAAAAAACAGAAATTCCTGATTGAGCTTGACAGATTCTGCTCTATAATTTAAAATAGGACATGTCGTAAAAGTTACATAAAAAAATCAAAAATTTATTAATTGTTTTGAAGTTTAATTGGTAGAACTCCATGTCATTTTTTAAAATAATAAAAAATATTATGTACTCGTATATCATTTGAAAATCGTTTTTCATGTAAATAAAGTTCTGCTAGGTAATTACTTGTACGAGTGACAGCTGTTTCGCCTTCCTAAGGCATTATCAAAGTGTCGGTCGTTTGATAATTGATAAGAAAAAAATGCAATCCAACATTAAACAAAAATTTACAAATAATAATAGTTTTTTATTCGACAAGGTGTGCAATAATATTATTTGCTTACATATTTTCAGGTAGTATGATTTTATTTTGCTTGATTTTATTTTAGTTTAAATTCACCGATTTTGTTTTTACCTCTGTTTAATTGTTTGTTGTTTAATAGTATTTTTTTCAGAAGATACTTACTTTTAAGTAGGCCGAATAATGGATGTGACCGCACGCAATTTTCAAACGGTCCTCCATATCTGAAACCAATAATATTATAGACAAACAAGTCAGAAGTAGCCATTTCCCATTATAAATGACTATTCCATGCAGAAGAGGGTGTCTATTAATAATTCAAGTAGATTTCTCTGCATATTGAATCAGTTGTTTGGTTTAATTGAATTGCTGTTTGAGCACAATGCATTTGCATTCACCGCCTCGAGAGAGTATTAATTATGTTGTCAGAACGAAATAATAAATGCAAGTGAATGCATCATTCTTGCAACACAACATGCAGAACACACACAGAATTAGTATTAGCGAGATTGGCCCCTTTTAAACACAATAAACCTTCGATTTGTACGAATTTCGTTAGTTTGAAAGCATATAAATGACTAGCGTATCAACTATCGACATTCGCATTCTAAACAATTTATTTTGCGCAAATCGAGATAATATTTCAATAAAATTTTCGCACAATTTTTTTTTTTTTTCAAAAATTGAATGCAAAAAGTCCCAATAAACTACTTTTCCGTAGTTTGTCTAACGGGAGCTTGTTATTCAAACCATTATCCTAAATTTTCAGTTAAGGTTACGATATATATATACATATAAAATAAAAACATATGTAACAAACTTAAGCATAAACATTTTTCAAGAATCTTACTAAAAAGTATTTCTACAATTTTTTTTTTTAATTACCCGTATATTTAATGTTTCGTTCGACGAAGCATACAAATATAGCTTTTCAGAAGTCGTAAGCACGTAAGGCAAAATAATTCCTTTTTTAATAAAAAGTAAATAAGCTTGTCGACTATAAAAAAAAATCCAAAAAAAGTTCGAAATGTTGCTTATTTGCATACGTTTTACTAGACTTAGAAACCTCAATATTTGAAACCTAAAGGCCGTTTTTTCCTACTCTTCAAATGATCAATCTGAAGAACCGATCAGCCAAGTGTTTTGTTAAGCATCGCTCTTTTCGCCTGTTTCCAAGCATTTTTTTTTTTCTATGATCGAGCCCACCCAATTTCATAGACAATAAAATAACATCAAAGTAAAAGCTTTCAGTTTAAAACTAAAATAAATTAGTTAATATTGTGTTTTTTTATGAGTACACATAATTTTTTTTTAAAAACGAATACAAAAACCAACATTTTATACTTCACAAATGTATGCGTTAAAAATATGTTGAAAATAAATTGTTAGCTTGACTTTTGCTAATGCCCTGAAAGTACATTATTCGTTTCGTACATTTGACATTTGACGTTTCCCCTCCGTGAAAAATAACACAAAAAGTATCTAATAATAACTGAAATAAGTTAGGTTCTCTCCAGTTTTATTTAAAACGTACAAAAAATATGTTTTCGACATTCGAAAATGGAAATAAACCTTTGTCGTTTAATATTTGGGTAGCGAACCAATAAGGACGGCTTACATTTACGAGAGTTTCGTTGGGAAGATTGTATTTGTACATTTGAACAGTGTTGATGTAGAATTTGGGACAACAGTTGGTCAGCAGAGTTGGGAAGAGCGTCCGTAAGTCAAACTATTCGATCAATGCATCTAGTTTAACGATACAATTATTCGATACCAAAACAAACTATGTGTTCTTTTACGAATACAATATTATAATTAAAAAAACGTATTTACCGTATTTTGTGAAGTTTGGTGGCAAACATGTAATAATTATTTTCCGGTCAAAGTCTGTCAGATATGTCAACATATTTGCAACCTTTACACTTAATTTTTTTCGGAGATAATAAAATAACTTACATTCAAAATTCCATTCGCAATATTTCTGGAGTTCAAATTTTCAATAAAAAATTTAAAAAATCTCGAGTTTATGGATCGAGAATTGAACTCACCCTTTTCGCAGAACCACATTGTTTCGGAGGGTTTACCTGGTGGACCCTTTGCCAATGGGAATACACTGCACAGCTGACTGCATACAAAATGCATCGGCCCACATGTTAAATGTCCCGGAGAAAGCGAATTTGCATTGCTGAATACAAACAGATATTTAATTTAAAACGCACTAAATTTATTAAATAGTGCGTACTTGTTCTCGTCGTTTTGTAGTTGTTTTTAAGTCGTATGAACAACGTCTCGCTTAACGAACTACGGTTTATTTTTATTCAAGTACAATGTCGTCGCGGTGCTACAAATGGGAAGACAGTGTATAGAGAAATAAATAATACAAAGTACCTACTGAAAAATTAGCAAATTATTATATTCATGAAGGATTCTTGTTGGATCTAAAATGGACGAAGACCTTCGAAATAATACAATACAGTAAATACAGGGATGGCTGGAGGCGCCTTATCGACACAACGGGTACCCGACCTGATTAGGAAAAAGGGAGATGGAAATTATGATGTTATATTTGACAAGCGAAGTACATGTTTTTTTTATTATTTTTTTTTTATTTTACTAAGAGATATTACACAAAGAGCAAAAAACAGGTAACACAGTTCAAAGTTCAGTATCAGAACAGACAGAAAATAAGCTAGGTGTTTCTGAGGGATCGGTATTAGGCCCAATCTTATTTATGGTTTACACAAATGATACAATTAGATCCATAAATAATTGCAAAATCAGACTATTCGCAGACGATACGATAATCTACATTTCATGTGAAGAGTACATAGAAGCAATAAAGAAAATAAATTAACACCTCGAAAATATAGCAAGATGGCAGAAAATAAAATAATTTAAACTAAACGTAAATAAATCAAATATATGGAAATTGATAATAAAACGCACAATATAGGGTTAAATTTGACGATTGGTGATGAAGATATTGAAATGAAATTAAATTCCTGGGTGTAATATTGAATTCAAAACAATCTTTAACCGCAAATGTTGAATATATACTAAAAAAGGTTACAAAAAGGGTACATTTTTGGAAGATTAAGAAATAAACTAAATAGTAACACTACATAGCTAATTTATACAACAATAATTGCTCCACATCTGGACTATTTCTCTACTATATTATATTTGTCCAATAAAAGAAACCTAAATAAGCTAGAAATGATTCAAAATAGAGCTATGAGATGTACGAGAATATTAAGGAAAGACAAACATGCATCAATCAAATGAGAGAAGAGCTTCATTGGATTTCAATAATAAATAGACTGCTATACAATGTGTTATTTTTTTATATATAAAATTCTGAATAACCAAATGCCATAATATTTTAAGGAACATATATTTTCAATTAAAATGTACATGATTATGAAACATGTAAATAAAAATTATTAACGCATATGAAAAAATAGAATCAATGTTCTGGCATCTCATCATACATATTCATATGTATGATGAGATGCCAGAAAGTCTGAAGAATGTATATATTTTAAAATATATATTATGCTTACCGTAAAACTTTAATTATGTAAATAATTAAATGCAACCAAATACGTATTATAAAATTAACGTAATGTGAACTAAGTGAATAAATAAATAAATATATAATTCCTTCTATAAAACTTTCGAAAGTACTCGTGCACAGATTTTTCGGTCTAGAATTTATAGGTCAATGCTTATATTTTTATCTCCAAACGTTATTTCAATCAGAAGCTATTTAAATTTTAATTTTAATTTATTTGTAAACAAAATAAGGCAACACGCAGAATTTTCATTGTTTTTTTATCGTTTAACAAAATTAAGAAAAAAATTACTATAATGTTGTCATTTTAAAATTTATTTTTACGAAAACGAATACATTTTCTATTTTGATATACAATATAACATTTTTATTTTGCGGCAAAACAACTTTTTTTTTCGTTCGTGAATATGGTGGTTTTGTAGAAGGATTTGGCAAAAGTCGATAACAGCCGTCACACCAACCAGTGGCGTTTCCTACATCATAATGACGTTGTGGCCAGTTCGAACTGTTTCGGAATTTGCGATTTTAGATCGTTTTTTAAATCAATAATTAGAATGAAAATTATGCATTCATGGAAAGCCGGGTAGTAAACCTACTCATCCGATTGCTTAATACAAAGTCCATGGTAGTTACTTTATATACTCGTGCCTACCTATCGTCCTTCCCGAAAGACCACCACTCAATAACAGGGTACCTCACTCTTCCGCATCTCGTCCCTACAGCATCACAATATACCCCAATTGGGAGACCATAGTAACACTGACTTCAGAGAGTATAAAATTGGTATTAATATTTTAGTTAGGTTAGGTGAGGAAAACTAACATGGAAAATTTTCGGAAGACAACTATGAATATGTCTGCCAAATCTTTATATAATGTGACAGAGTAATGACAACATAATGTATGAACGTGAATTCATACTCCGCCAACATCAAATGTCTAATGGAATACGTAATTACATAATCCAATTTTATTAATTAGCCATTAAATTCAGTTGAAAACGTGGTGACACCGCTAGTAGAGTGGCGGACTAGCGGACTAACGGGGATTAATCGGCTACTGACGCGGTTCATCCGCCCTATAAATAGGTAAATGGCAGCTAATGCGAAGGTACGAGTAGTGTGTGCAGAGTACATCGCACTACAGTATGTTATATCGCCGAATCACTTTGTGCGACATAACGTTATTAGTCTGATGTATGAGCGGCAGTCGGCGGAACGGCTGCGGCGCGGCGCCCACCAGTAATTGGCTCACAAATAGAGCCGGATTTGGAATCTAAATGAAACCAAAATAAAATAATGCTTTTTTTTAAGTACAATTCCAGATTACGACTGTGGTGAGCGAATACAGCAGCATCGGGATAGATGCTCGCTACTGGTGACGCGTCATCCAATGACAGAGAACCAAATTAAAATTCAATATAAACACCGCGACGACCCGAGCTAGTGGAAAGAAGATCGTTCCTTTCTGGTTGCCGGCGATTAAATTCTTTCCACTAGCTCGGACCATCGCAGTGTTAATATTGACTTATGATTTCGTTCTCTGTCATTGGATAACACGTCGCCAATAGTGAACCTTTATCCTGGTACTGCTGTTTCTGCCCACCACACGACTGTATTTGAATTCCTCCTACTACCATCATAATAAGCGGGAAACGTTGCGTGTGCAATGATGGAGTTTTTTTACTATCAGAGGATGAAATCCTCGACGAGAAGCCTGGTTGGGAACTCGAAGCGACGTTTTGACCGATCGATAAATTAACCGATCATTGAATTATGAAGTAAAAACAAATATTGTTTCGATTAAGTTAATGGCAGATAGACCGTTTTATTATTTGAGCTGCGGTAATGAAGCTAACTTGGCATACAACTGCGATATGGGCGTGATGTATGGAAGAGAGACAAATGACAGTGTTTGTGCAATAGAATAAAGAATATCACAAGAAATTCGATGTGGGCGTGTTTTGTGATCCAAAAGTATGTCCATTCGGACCTAAAGTTTATAATACAAAAAACTATTTCATTTCGATCGAATGAAATGGCAATATATAATGCAGGCAGTGAAAGAAAGACAAAGAACTGTATTTGCTGTATTTTCATTGGCTCCCGAGGGTAGAACCAAAAGGTTTCCACTTAAATCTACGTGGTACACACTTCTGGTGTTTATTATTTATTATGTGGTTTGTGCAGACTAATAAATGATGTTGACAAGTTGCTTGGTTTGTAATCAGTGTTAAAAGTACCAAAGTGTTAGAAGTACCAAATGACTAATCAAATCGCGGGGTGCTTACTGCAACTAGATAACTCCGAAATTAACGTTTTCGAGTTGCACACTAAACCACAACCTTATTTTTTTCTTCAAAAGGTGTAAAATCACTTTGTGGAGTCATGTTTATTAAATTAATAACAATTACTTTGTTTAAAACCACTGTATTCAATATGTAAATACTTCCACGTTTCAGAAGCAAAGCTCCCCTCGTATATTAGGTATATGGTTTATCCTGATGATGGGATATTTACTTCTGAAACATGTAAATATTTACATATTAAATACAGTGGCTTTAAACAAAGTAATTGTTATTAATTATATAGTTAATAATGATGCCACAAAGTTATCAATCATTTGAAGAAATTATAATTGTTATTAATTTAATAACTCTATTTTATCGCTCATGTATGCCACAAACACATATTCGTTTATTTATGTTGTTTATTTCCACATATGTACACATATTTGGCTATTAGCTAACTAACTAAACCAACACACCACTGTCAAGGTGCGAAGAAAGTTGTACAGACAAGCATTTTTAAAAGAAGTGGTTTTGATGATTTTATACCTTTACAAAGAAAAATTTCTATCATTTTTCCAACTAGATTATAATTTTCAATAGAATCCAACAGAAAACAGAAATATGTATTTGCCATTTGGTTTCTATTACTTACCTATTACCATGTCAGACAAAATAATATATTTTGCACTATACTCGTACACAACGTTTTAACTTACGAATGTAACTAATGTTAAATATTTTTAGTTTTTTTTTATTTGTTGATATACCGCTCTGCTTAGTAATAATAATAATGTTTTATTATCTTCTTTTTTATAAGAAAATAAATAATGATATCCTCACTGGGATTTCCCGTGCTGAGGATTTCATTTACAAAATATTAAATTAAATTGTTGTGATTGCTGAGAAAAATATGTAATTATAAGGTGGGGTGTTTTAAGGGCAGTTGAGTTGTTTCGGTGTTAGTCTATTTGGTGTTAATATATATTCTATTTCAGATCTCCCTATGTAACGTATCCAGCGTTTTATTTGATTTTTTAAATTTAATATTATTGTTGTGATTTTTAAAGAAGACTGGGATTTTGTTGTACAGTTTAGTACCATACTATAAGAAGTTTTTTTTGTCCAAATTTTGTGTTTGTGGTTGCTTCTAATATGTGTGATTGTTTTTATTTCTTGTTTTTTGTATTTATTAATGAAAAGCAGTATTGTTTTAATAATTGAATAAAAAATTACTTTGTATTCACCACTTTATTAATATACACAGATATCAACATGTTTCGAAAGCGATGCTTTCTTCATCAGGAATTTATAGAATACTAAAAAATAATGAATATATGTTGCTTGCATTACCATCGCTATAAAGGCACAACAAGGATTCATTATAAGTAAGACTGTAAGAATATTATCATTAGCACTGCTCCATCCGATAATACCATATTCTAATAGTGATTGGCAAAGAGCCATGTTTAGGTATGAGTGAGTACTGTAGTGATTCATACATGATAGGATTGATTTTTAAATTATTGAAGCAAGAAAGAAACCATAGGCAATATGGTGTGCTTTCTCAAAAATGTTTCATAGCAAACAGGGTGGGGAAAGGTTTAGGAGTTCTTCAACAAAAATGTTAATTCAATAACAAATGATAATAACATAACACAAGTGTTTATTTTGCTTTTTGCATTAATTAATATGTATCTATCTTTTTTTTCTTATTTCATGTATTATTTATTGTCACTTTTAGAAAGCATTTAATTGCACTACCCCTTCATACCCTTTGGAATAAATAACTATTAATAATATTATTAATAACGTAACAATAAAATTATTTTTTTGTAGTCCAACCCTATACCTATCGTAAGCAGGCGCCACCGTTCTATTTCCGTTGTATTTTTGCAAACGGTGTTCTGACATAAGCTGCGCTACCTAACTGCCTACAATGCCTTGTGGCTGTGGCTGTAGGTATTACTATGCCCCCTTCTCCACCTGCCGGACCTGCCTTATAGAAAAACTGTACAAATACATATATGGGTCGGTGAAGATATAGACTTTCCTACACCCTAAAGTAAGGGGTAGATTGCTAACAAAATAATTCATTGCCTACCAGCAATAAGGAACATTGACTTTCTAAGTATAAGTTTTTTTTAAAATTCGTTTGCATAGTTAAATTAACTCTCAAAGGTTGATTTTTGAAAGCCTACCATAGCGGCCGGAATACGGACGGTGATCGCTTGATCTCATATAAGCATCATACGGTCACACAGAAATAATTTGGCGTGAGAAACCGCGTGACGTCGTTTCAATTGTACCTAAAAACGAAACAGGGCTTTTTGATGAGATAGTTTTTTATTCACTTTTATTTAACTTTTTGTAAATTCTAAAACTTATATTTCTAGATCTATGTGAATAAACAGTTTTTAAGACATCAAATTTTTCATTGGAGTTTCTTATTATTTTTGTAAATAATGTAATTGAAACAAATTCCTGTTTGAACACCGATGAGTGATCTATTTCCAATAAATGATAGCGTCATATAATTTCAACAATGGGAAAACTTTAATGTTTGAAAAAACTATCGAATTTTTTTTACAGTGCGTTATTTTCATTCACTGAAACAGCCGAAGGTTTTTTTCCACTGGATCTTTCTTCATTGAAATCGAAGTTCCTTGAATAATAAGTTTGAAACGTGCAGTTTCCAATCATTGCATCTATGTCAGTACTGTGTTCGACTCAAAATTCGCTGCGACATGTAGTTATATAAACGTAGTTCAATATATCTCATCAAATACGACGCTCTGTACATTTTTTTTTAAATGTTACAATAATTTAGGATCTTGCTAAACCTATTTTCATATCTCCGCATAAATCACTGATGATTCAAAGCATCATAAAATTTAGCTCGATGCCACTTTATGAGTCAGATGACCTTACTTTCTTGGCATTAAAAACCGCATGAGTTCGATTGCATTCATTACCAAGTGTCTAGACTTGTAAAACAGATAAAACGCATACAAACATTATCATAGTTATTGAAATCCGTTCAATGACTGAAATATCGTGGAAGTTGAATATAAAATTAATACATATTTTATGACAGTGTCTCGAACTGGAATGTCCTACGTTGTTGGGCCTATGTAATTTTGGTTTTCTATTCGTTATAATTTTATAATTATGTTATACCCAATTTCTGGTAAATCATTTTATTTTCATTTAATCTATCATTATTTGTGTCCGAACTGTTTCGTCGATTTTTTTTTATCGTTACCCACATTTGAAACGGATGGTGTGACCATGCAACATCGGATAATTATTTAAATTCTCAGCCAGCACTAAAAAATGACTCCAAACATCACTTTTCAGATTGTTAACTCAAGCCATACCCCAAATTATTTATCTGTAAATTCTATACTGATAGTTAGGAAATGCATAAGGTTTAAAAATACATAAATCCATAAATCGTAATCTTTAAAATCTATGAAATACATCCCAAAATGTTTGAAAATATGTATAATTTTAAAAACGATTGAAATCAATTTTGAATGTTTTATCTAATATTCCGGTACATATGTATTTCATACAGAATTTAACAAACTACAGTGTGGGAATTATTGTCTTTTGAAACATGTTAATAACCCGTATAGAGTTAACAGATAAAGCATTCGTAGTACTTCTTGAGATAGCTAACTGCAAAGTGTGTGTTTTTTTGGTGCTGACAATTCCTCCTGACAACATATATAATATATGCTTCAGTTATTGATTTAAAAAAAAAACGTTACAGGTTTGTCTGTATCCATGCGTCGATGTTTTTTACGTTTAATTTTTGCTAGAAAAGGTGTTACTTTTTTAAAAATAGGCATTCAATCGCAGGGACGCTACAAAATATAAAATCGTAGATCATTCTATTTTGTGAATTACGTTTTTAATAACGAAATCAGTGTGTAATACATTTAATCTAAACTATAAAGCATTAAATCTATTTCCTGCAGCACCACATACTTTCGGCTCTAGCGTCATGAAATTGGCACAACTGTTGATTGTTATTGTGTTTAACCGTTGGAACGCCGAGTTCCCGCACCGGTTGAATCTATTTTCGTAATAACTTACGTGGCTTCCACACGAGCGGGCGGCCCAATACTAAAAAAGCCATGGCGTCGAAAGGTTCGACCGTCCGGTCGTCCTTTTCTATAGTCAAGCCTACCAACTTTAGGAAAGGAGGACCGGATCATGGCTTTTTGAGTATTGGGCCTCCCGCTTGTGTGGAAGCCACTTTACTTGTTTTTTTGCAAAATGATGGTTTTTGAAACTAGTAACGTCTTACCCGATAGTGTGTTCAGATATTTATCAAAATTGTATATATCTATGATAAAAAGTTTCCCCAGAATAGCTACTTACATTCAACCTACATACGAAAAGAAATAATGTTTTGACATTGCCCATCGGATACGCCGGCGTTCCACGCATACAAATTTTGCGTATCTGATGGTCAATCTCGGCGTACTAGAAGTTAATTCATAGAACTCGTTTTAAGTAAATCAAATAAAAAAATATTGTTATAAACTTTTGTAAGTATTTTATTTTGTTTTCATGTTCAAATCCATTTTCAAACTGTGGTTAGTTACTGTACAACTCTACTGTCTCGAATTTCTTGGTCGATGCAGCTATTTTCATAATGCACCATTATATATAGCTATGTAGTTTTCAAATATGTATTAATTTAGCTTCCTATCAAATAATATAAAAAAGATATATTGATTCCTCGAAATCGCGGGCGAAACCGGAGAGTACCTGAATAATAAATTTTAGCTTTAAGGTATTGATTATACGTCAAGTGATATGTCATATAAATTAATTTGCAAAGCCCCCTTGAGGTGATTTTCCCACGAAAACGGAGCTATAGAAGTTTCCCTGGAAGGGTAGGCAGAGAGGACGGACCGCCAAACAACTCGATCTTGGCATACACTTCTTGCTTCATTCACATTCATACATCGTCTCAGATTCTCTTCTATTATTCCGACTTCTGACATAGCCCGACTCAAGTATTTTTTATTTTTTTTTACATGAATACCGCACAAGAGTCCCAACTGCTCCCAACCGTCTGGAGCCAGTGAGACTATGGCATTCCTAATTGGGGAATGTTGTGAGGCTGAAGGTATTGGAGAGGCGAAGGAGAAGGGGAAGAGGAAGGTTGGGAATACCTGGCTATTCAGATCTGGTCACCAAACACGGCTAAAAGCCATTTCAAGCAACGTTTCAATTCTGAATGGTGGTCTTTCACCAGGGCGATACTGATTTGATTTGATTTGATTTGATTCACTTGATCGTGCCATGTCTTCCTCGGACGTCCCCGGCTTCTTCTTCTATTCACATTCGCGTCATAGATTCTTCTTACACTCCTTTCTTCGTTCATTCGCTCCACATGCCCAAACCATCTAAGCTTCCCTTTCTTAATCTTACTCATTACGCTTACATCAGCCTTGCATTATTTACGAATTTCAATATTTTTCACTCGCTCATACATGGTTTTACCACACATTCGTCTTAGAGATCTCATTTCTACGGCATTCAGTTTACTTTCATCCTTCTTCTGCCAATTCCATGCCTCACTGCCATACATCAGGGTTGGTATATTATTATTAGTTAATAAAAATACTTATTACTTAGTATTTCAAACAGAACTGCAATCCACGCAACACGAACAATGGTCACCGTGCCTGCCCATAATCAAACGTAAACACAAAATCGTGACTCTCGTTCAAAACTCCCAGGTCTGCGTGTTTTTTAGAATTCGCAGGATCCCAAATCCAAAAACAGGACCCCGGGGCGTTTTTTAGCCCCTCGGACCAGAGCCGACAGCCGACACGCCCCTGCCCGCAGCGGTGCAGCGCCGGCGTTTATCTCATGAAAAGGTTCAGATATTTTCGGGCTCGTAAAAAATGGTAGACAAAGGACCTCAGAGGGAGGAAAGGAGAGATAAAGTTATATACTCGTATTCCCTCTATCGACTGGTCTTCTAGGTGCTCGAGAACTCGAGAAGGTGCCTACAGGTGAAAAGCATTCCGTCATTGTAAGGTATTACTATGGGGTTGCATTATTATTTGCCTTCTAACGGAGTTTCACTTTTATTTTTTGTCAGGTAATAATAATAATAAGGGAGCCTTACAAATATTACTTCTTGTGCAAAATACAAAGATAAGCATACTTACCTGGCAGGTCACTCCAGATTAACACGTTATATTAGAAAGTTTTGGCTTGGGAAGATGTAATTTTACACGCACAAGACACAATATTAAAAAAACACTGAACATTGAATGATATTGCTATTCCTATTTTAGTCTTATCTATTATTTTATTAGAAGGTTAGTGGCTAAAGTTGGTATTTATTTTAAATATTAATGTTTTATTTTCGAATTTGGGACTGGAGGTAACTACATAAAATAAAATGAGCAAGTGATATTAAAAAAATAACAAAATAAAAATGTTTTGTTCCCGATATTTCGAAATTAAGTACGTATCGTTATTGGTATCCGAATTAATATTTATTATTGTTCTATAGTAAAGTTATTAATTATTAAAATAACCTTTTTTTATCATAACAAAAGCGTGACAAATAAGCGCTCTTGAGATGATTTTCCCATGAAAACGCAGCTATGTATGTAATCCATTTATTATGACCGAATTTTCATAAAAGTGTAAGTGGCATGATATTCTGTCGGGCTAACAAATTAAAAAGAGTTATATAAATAATTAAAAATGTCAAATATTTTTACAATTTGTTTATTAAAACAACTAGCCAATCCTGGCAAATATTTATTACGCCTTGCAGCTATTTAATTTATTTTTGTTTTACTTTATAAAATATACGCCATTAGAGAATACGATTTTGAATGATTTTAGAAGCAGCTTCGGCAATTATTTGTTAATTATCTAAAAAAAAATAATGACCAAAAAAATAATTTTAGCCTTATTTCCTATGTTTATATGATGAAATATGTTGAGAGGATTTTTTGATGTGACTACCGTCATTTCAAGCAACGTATCAATTCTAAATGGTGGTCTTTCACCAGGGCGATACCGACAGTATCTATCGCCCTGGAGCGGGTCGCCAATATACAACATGTTCTTTTAAATGAATGTATTGTGAAACAATCCAAAATAATCAAATTAAGTTTACTTGCACGCATGAGTTTGAAGCCTCACCTCTGGATTGTTCTGGATTACTCTCTGGATTAATACTCGGCCACAGAAGACTCCGTTATTTTTGTTTTAACATTGCTTCAATATTTCGATGATATCGTGTTTGCGATTCATGTTAAAAAATCTTAGATACAGTTCAAATTTAAATACATAACCATTTATTAATGTATCAACCTACCTACTGTTAAATAAAACAAGATTACGAAGTGCCGAACAAATGGTACCTACTTAAGAATAATAATATCTTTTTTATTTTTCATATTTCTTCTTTATCTCTACCTTTTCCGTTTCAATCATATTAATTAAATAAATAATAGAGAATACCCTCATACAAACAAAAGTGCACTCTCACTTTGAATAGGTAAAAAAATATAGAAGAAAGAATTCAAGAAAACAGTTTCTCACAATCGGAAGACCGCGCAATCCGAATCATTAATTTAAAACAAATTGATGTTACCTGCAGGAAAAAAATCCTTAATGGTTGTTCCATGCATCTACGAGACTAGGAACATCCTCACATGCATCAATATATTATTACTATCTCAAGTATTTTCATGTAAGTTATAGAAATAACGCACAAATAAAGTTTGTAAAGTGAAAGAAATAAATAAAAAAGGTTAATTTATTGATACAGCCGCATCGAAATACGATATGACCAACTAAGTTCCTTTTGGTATTCTCTCTGAAGCTGTGGGTTTTGTTTGAGCTAGCGAAGATCAGGCCCTTAGACATCGTGACAAGGCAAAAATCAACAGGTAGTGATAAAGTTTATATGAAAAAGTAAAACCGTTAGTATGTCGCAGATGAGGTGCGCTTGAAGATCGGAAAACACTTTATTGATGTGTCCCTTTTTAAGCAGTTAAAAGTTTGGTTACACATTGTATTGAATTTTGCCTTCTTCCGACGTAACCCATCATTATCAGCGTTGAGTTCTTGGAAGGTCTATATACCCAGAAATAAAATAGTTTCAAATTGTCGAAGGTGGGGTCCGTTGTATTTCTTTCCAGGTCAAAAGGGACCACTTAAAGGTAAATTGCACTATAATGAAGAGACACAAAAATTAAGTGCAGGCAAGAAAAAATCCGGATTGCGGCCCTAATTTGTGGAAAAGGCCAATTATTTTGATTGTTGCCAAAATGTCGGTTTGGGGTTTCGCTATTCTTAATTATTTTGATGGGACAGTTTTTTGAATGACGCATGGAATTGGCCTATTTTAAAAATGGGGTGAGTAGATTGGTTTTCTCATGGTTGGGGAATGTCACCGATTAAATTTGTTATAATACTTAGATCCTATGGCAGCTGGTCTGCATGTTCTTAATAATAACGAGCAGTGAAACAGCTGTCAAGAATACGAGTTGTGGGTTAAAAATAAAATAAAAAAATTATTAAAAAAATCACATATTAAACATAAATTTATGTACGTAGAAACAGAATTTCGGTACATTTTTTCTTTTAATCCTCCATAGCTTATTGAGTTGTGGTTTTCTCTCCATGTTATTTAATTCCCTTAGTATCCAGTGAAAAACCAAGTATATAATGTCCTATTGTTATTTGTACCTACATGATATATGTTTATTTACACCATTAGTTTCTAAATTGTTGAATTATAATAATTGCTGATGAATATTTTACGTCACAGTTTTAATTTGCATATATATACTATAATAACAGATATACAATGTATAGTATATCTGTTATTTTACAATTATATTAGTTTAGGTTACTTTAGTATAAAGCGCACTTGAGGTGAACCTTCACAAAACTATTTACTTATATTATTATTATAATATTGGGTATAGAGAGGGAGAGAGAGAGAGAGAGAGAGAGAGAGAGAGAGAGAGAGAGAAAAGTAAGTGATTACAAGGAGATATCATTTAGGCAACACGCTTTTAAAATTAATAACAAAAAAATTCTGCAACGGACTGCATACCGAATATTTGCATACATTTTGGACACAAATGACAATAAATTACTCAATCTTTGCCGGTTTGATATTAAATTTAATGATGATTGTGAAACAATATTTTATTTTTACGTAAACATCCTTTCTAAATTTATTTTGGTAGCTGTATTCGGCGAGTCAGTGTGATTTACGAGTAGTAAATTTTTAGCAGGTTTGGTAGTAGATTTCAATTACCGTCATTTCATACCTTTTGATTTAAAGAACGTTCATTCAGTTTGGTTGGGTATTTTGACCTCAAATCCTAAATTAAGTTTGAAGCAGGCCACGACAGCGTTCTTTTTAAACACTGTCTCATTACGCAATAAAAAAAAATTAAATATCTATATATATAAAAATAAACGTAATTTTTTTGTTTGTCCTCGATGTTCTCGAAAATCACTGGACCGGTTTCGCTTACAATAGCACAGTTTGTTCTTATTAGTGCCGGGAAGGTTTAGAGAGTAGTTTGAATGAAATCCAATATCAAAAACTGTTGCTATAACGTTATAAAATTAAAAACGTTGAACCCGCCATGTTTTATTTAGATTATCCCATAGATATAACACTCTGGTTAGCCACAGATTGCATATTCAAAAGAAGAAAGTTTTTTTGGGTAGAATATTTTCAAAATGGTAAACACGAGTAGGTACCTACTTAAGAACTTAATGATGTAGATACATTTTGAAAAAATAAACGTTTGGAATGAAATAAAATAGAGTGTTTCTTTATTTGGAGATAGTTATTTTCGCTGTCAAATCAATTATGGCACCCTAATGACAAGTGGAAAATCCCGAGCAAGGCCGGGTACACATCAGCAATTAATACTATAAATCAATACGTTTTGCAAAGTCAATGACTTGGCAACTCGAACCTACATAAATAGTCTCATTGCAGAGATAAAGTTATGATTATGAGGTTATGAATACGGTGCGTGCATATTAATAAATCCTTGTACATTTTATCTACATAAAACAATATTATTTATTGCATATTTCATTTGATTAATGTGTTATTGTACTGACTTATAATTGTTTATTTATGCAAACAACAGCGCGGCGATCGAGCAAACCTCTCACCCACTTCGCGTCTGGCTTGAAAAGTTGAACAGTTTTTCAATTCAGTTAAATACGATTTTTAATTTCTTTTTACATTTATTGACATGTACATTAAGTACATTTGTATTTACTAAACATAATGATTTATTACAAATTGAGGTAGATATGAGTTTAAGTTGCCATTATGTTTGTCTGGGGCCCTAGCACAGTCAAATCGATAACTTAACAATATCGGATCGACAGGCTTAACTGACAACGATTTTAGGCGTCAGGCGTGTCATTAGCCAATCCGATGTTGACAACAAAATAAATGAGAAATCCCCTTACCATAGCAATACTGGCGGATTTTGTGAATGGATAGAAATTTCTAAATGTCAAACGTACATACGAATAAATTGACAATGTCGAATGAATGTTAACTAAGATATCATACTAATATTAAACACACTCGCTTTAATATGCATTGGCAGTCCGCATGTACTTCTTGACTCAAATAAAAGAGTTAATTGGTCAATGAGATCTTTAGCCATAACTCACATCATAATATCATTGATAAAACGTGATATTCTGAACAACTGTCTGAATTCCGTTTCTTCAATTCATCGCGTATACGACGTCTTTCAATTCTAGGAGCTTCGTTAGTCTGCCTCCGTTCATTAATAAGCCAGTAATTTTTCATAGAGAACAACATTATTTTTTTTTAAAAGCAGTGTATATTAATAGTTGCTAACTGAAGCGTATCTGTCACCCAAGAGGGCGCATCAAATTAGGCGGGATTTGTCTATCGGCTGTCGGAATATTTTTATATTAATAGTTGACCGTGCTCGCATATACCGTCTAACGCCGCCTCATAGACAACGGATTTAGTCAATATCGTATTGATGTAGAGTTTTATCGATCGACCGTGATAAGGCCCCTCTGGTCGATATTAATTCCTAGCAAAATATATCACCTGTTCCAATGGATATTCCACACTACTGATTTGCCCGATACTAACTAAAGCCACAGCGTCGAAAAGTTCGACCATCCGTTCGTCCCTTCCTGAATTTTGTAGGCTTGACTTTAGGAAAGGACTAGCGGATGGTTGAACCCTTTAACCCGGTGGCTTTAGTTAGCGGGCAAACCAGTCGTGTGGAAAGGCCGTAAGAAATTCAGTATGTGGTGGGTGTCCAAATATTGAATTGTAAGGTGTTTAACTATTTTTAATTTGTTGTTGTAACTCTATTCACTGGTTCCTAAATTGTAGTTTATGTAACTATAGAATGAATAAAACATGTAACACAGATTTTTGAAATAATCATTATATGCTAATTTTTATACAGGATTATAAAATAATCCATTAAAAAATTTAACTTTTTCTTCCATAATGCTAAATAATGAACTTAAAAACTCAAAACTCCAAAAGGCAAAGTATTTATTGCAAAATTTGTAGGCACTCCATTTCAGCCTAAATGGCGCTCTCATGACGTGTTTATTTTTCTTTTTTTATTAAGGAATATACACAGATACAAACAGTGATAAAAAAATAAACGGACTTAATGTGCAAACAGGAGGATTCGCTTGCATCTCAAACTAATTTACAAAAATTAAGGTCTTGGTGGGAATATCACCATTCAGAATCGAAACGTCGCTGAAGAACTGATTTGTAAGGTTTTTTTTTTAAAGAAAAACAAATATTCCCTGGTTACAAATAACCTGACAATATTTTAAAATCTCCTGCTACCATCACGGCAACCGTAAGATTTTGCTTCTGTCGGGAGACTTGAAGCCAGCCGAGGAATTGAACTCACGACGCCTGGGTGAGACCCAGACGCGATGCCAACTCAGACACTGACCGGTCGTGCTTTCTATTTCCCCCGTTTCCTTATTTTTTTTCCATCCGCCTCACATTGCAATTTGTACCTCTCATTGACATAGCTTTTTAAAATAAATAATAATTTTTATCAAATGGCTTGCAGCCAGCCTGAGTTTGATATCCATTTCATCAACAAGGTAAACCGGTGTATCGCGAATAATTCAATGCGCTGTTAGTAAAGCGGCGCTTAATCTAGGCTGCTCATCAAAAGACTTACACCATCGTCTCAATTCATCAATAATTACTCAAACAAAAAAAAAACTTTTTTCCTATTCTTCCAAAATTAACCGTCTTAATTAATTGTTTTCAACCGCACAAATTAATATGAACATTAAAATGGCTACTTTAAGGTGATGTCGGTTCATTAATTTCTGAAAGGAATCCAGTAATTAATAATGAATGTTAGGAACTCGCTCCATGTTACAACTTTTATCACTCTAATAATAAAAGTTGTTCTGCACCAAGTAGGTAAATTCACGAATTAACTTCTGTTTTTTCTGAAATAAAACAAAATAATTCATGTTATCATTGGCGCCTCAAACTAAAGATTCCTAACTATCCGGAACCTATGGCAAGGGTTCCCAACCGGTTGATTGAAAAGTATAATTTGGTCGATTCCAATAACGGTAGTCAAATTAAAAAATAATTGTGATTTACATATTTTATTTGATAAAAAAAAAAACTGGTCTTAGAACAATTTCATTTTCCTGGATTCGTGCTTATTGTGATTATTATTGTAACATTTTGAACAAATCTACCATTGTGTTGCTTGAGGGCGAGTTTGGAAAGTGGCGTATTGGGCGCGCTTTCTTTATTGGCTGTAATAGTTGTGTAACCACGCCCAAAAAACGGAAACCAAAACCTTTCCGATTGAACCAAAGTCAGATGGGTCGCTTTAATGGTCAAGTCCCAAAAATACTAACACGTGCAAAGTCATGTCATCTCAGCCCAAAACATTCTAATTTAACGTTTTAATCTGGAGTGCCCTACCAGATAAGTATGTTTTCTGTATATGTACATAATAAGATAAACCCTACCAAGTAGTATTTGTACAGCGCCTTTGAGGTGATTTTTCACAAAAACGGCGCTATACAAATCATCTAAGTATTATTATTATTACTGTGGTCTGCTGACGTGAGAAATACTGTTAATGGTTTATCTGTAACTCCTATATATATATAAGATTTCAAAATACAAAAATCCTCAAACTGTCATGAATATGAAATACGTCCGGGGATTTTATGTAAAACGTTCAAATTTGCCTTCACTGGTTTTCAAACTACACCCAATTTCAGACATTTTTGTACGTACATATTTCACTGGATTTAAAAAAAATAGTTTTAATACTTTTATCTTTTGAAAACTTATGCATTTTGTTAACTAACCGTGTAATATTTACTTGTAAATCATTTCTGGTTTTGCTTGAGTTAGCAAACTACAAAATCATATTTAGGGCCATTTTTCAGCGCTGACCCTTAAAGGTGCAATATAATAGACAACGTAAGGGACACTTTGTGGTATTGTTTGAAAACGATTCTCAGTCATTTTTGCTAGTTTGGTAGGTGAGAGCTAGCTGATGACTAATTCTCTATCGGGTGATCCAAAACAAAAATGCTGATAAGATTCTTACTAGGAGTCGATCGTTATGAAAATTATGATAGAAAGTAGCTCCCAACCTCAAAAAGGTTGAGAACCCTTGAATTATGACATCCTGATTTTTAGAAATGTTAAGTGGTAGGGATGGGGAAAGTAAAGAAGTACCTAGCTGATGGAATCTGGTACCTAAATATAGAAGGGTGGTAGTTACTCATTGTATTGCCCTGGTAAATAAATTCATAATCGAAATATGGCTTGAAATGGTAATAGCCGTGTTTAGTAACCGTATCTGAATAGCTAGATACTTCCACATCATTTCTCTTACTCATCTTCTTCTCCTGCCCGCTCCTTCCAACCTCATAACATACTCCAATCGGAGATGCCATAGTCATACTGGCTCCGGAGAATTTGTAGCAGTTGGGACTCTAGTGTGGTACGTATTCAAATAAATACATTTTCTGCTGATAAATAGTGAAACAGCTAAAAATTTCGAACTGCTCGGAGCCAGTGCAACTATGGCATCCTTCATTTGAGAAAAGGTGTGAGTCTGAAACGGGGGGGAGTAGGAAGATTGGAATGGGGAAGGTAAATTATAAATGACGACGTAGAATCTTACCTCTTGGCCAAAATCAATATCAATCACCGTCTACTAAGAAACCCCAAAACTTTCCATATTCCTTTCCAATGAATCAATTTAACCCAATCCTAACCGTTGTGTGAATGTGTCGACTATATTTGTCATTTAGAAAAATCACTGATGTGTTATTCTTATACAAAATTGTGAACTGTTTTTTTTATTCGTGATATCTGTTAGAAATGATTGCATTTCGTTGCCATCTAATCTAAGAATGTACAAAATTCATTAATGGGACGTACGAGTATCTGCAAAACATTCAATATCTTGCAAGATGCAGACATTTTCAACTGTACCTTGAAAACTTTTACGTAAAGTCAAACTGGCTAAATTTATCTATGTTGCGAACATTTTAATTACTCTTTTTAACGGCAAAAAATTCTACTGCAATATATATCTGAAAGAACATAAAAGGCAGTGGTGGATCATTTACACAATACACGTTTCACACAAAATATAAGAATGGTAGTGCCAATATTTCAAAATAAATATGGCCAATGAACCCTTGAATACATTGTACCTTTTATATTCAACAAATTGCCATACGAATTTAAAAACAATTGCTCTATGATGAAATTCTCACTGTTGTTAAAGTGTTGGCTTTGGAAAGTAACCTTGTGTATTGATGGTAACAAATATGACGATCTCCTTGGTTGTATAGCTCCTCGATATCTGCTGTATTTAGTGTTACGATGTTACTATTATATTAAGTCTATCCTCATTGAAACCAACCTGTGCTGCTGTTTCATTTATAAATAAAAAAAACTCTCAATTTATTTAATACTTGCCGATACTTCGATATTTCTGATATTTATATTTTTGTAATATTAATGTTTTTATAATGTTGATATTTTTATTATATTGATATTTTTTACAATTTTGGTATTCTTATAATATTTATATTTTTATTATATTGGTATTTTTATAATTTTGATATTTTTATAATATTGATATTTTTATAATATTATTTAAATCGGTGTTATAGAATTGGACTCTAGTATCTCAATAACAAAACTGTAATCCTTTTTCCATTATTTTTTTCTTTTAATTTTTTTTCCAACTTATGTACATTGATCACAACATACATGCATGCGCTTCTATTTCCTAATTTTGCCCTACATTTGTATGATGATTGTTGTTTATTGTTGTATTATATAATATTGTTGAAATAAACTCCTGCTGACAAGCTACTTGCAGTGGCTTAACGGGTATAAGTTCCCACTGTATATAATTAATATTATACAATAATTTAAAAGTGGAGCTACTAATAGCTTGATTAAATATAAAAGTGCTTTAAGGAATTCAGCGCATCCTTTAATAAAGAATACGGGAACGAAGTCGGGGCCGATAGAGTGCGAGTTCTTCATGTGTCTTATGGCATTCATAACATCAGATTCCGTAAATATACATAAGTCAACGTTAGAGGCTCCTCTGGTATTAAATGCGGCCGCATTATTAATATCTAGAAGTGGGGGGTCTCTACTGTAGACCGATTGAAAATGATCAGCAAACGCGTTAGCCACACCCGAGCCATGAAATTCCTGATCACCTTTCATCATGGTATCTTCAAGACCACCATCCTTCCGAAGGGTTTTTATGTAATACCAGAACATCTTGGGATCGTTCATGATGTCACCTTCGATTTCAGACACGTAAGCTCAATGCTCAATATGTCAATGGTAATAATTTCATATTTTATTTTGTATGCATCATTGGCAATTTTTGAAATGGTTATAACAAAGCTATTGAGGAGGGAAAGAAGATGGGTAAGAGGAAGGTCGGGAAGTACGTGGGTATTCAGGTCACCAAAAATGACTAAAGCTATTGCAAGCAACGTCTCAATTTTAAATGTTGGTCTTTCACCAGGGCGATACTGAAAGTATCTACCACTCTGGAATGTGCCACAAATATACTACATATTGTTTTAAATCTACTGGAAAACAACTTTGCTGACCATTACAGCACCAACTATTGTAAGTACGGCGGCAAAAAATCATCACATTTACCGAAAATAAGAATTTTGTATTTCTTACATTTTTGAAACTGTATTATTTAATTATTATTTTTTAAACCAACCGGATTGTGTTATGGGGGTGTCTGTGTGCCCGAATTAAGGCGAATTTTATCTTACTTCGTGGGAAATTGATCAAATATCGATAATATTTCTTGAACAGATTAACAATTTCACTGACCCGCCTCGGACCTTATAAATATAAGATATATTTGTCAAATTGGTTTTCACCACACTTAACAACTAATAAAAAAAAATATTTAAAAAAAAAATCATTGCCAAGATGTCGAAAGTAATATCTACCTACTTAATAATAATAATAATCATAATTGTATGATTTGTATAGCGCCGTTTTTATGAAAAATCACATCAAGGGCGCTAATGATTTCTGTTCTAAATAGAAACAAAAAAAATCGTGATCATGATCACGAATTTTTATTTGTCGAAAAGTTCTGAAAAATGGCTCGGTACGATTACAAAACAAAAAGAAAGAAAAATATAACTTAACAAATTTAATACTACCTGTGGTGAAGCTGGGTTTGGTTGGACCTCTCGAGAGTCGGGACCCGAATATTTAGAAGCGGGTCTTGGGACCAGCAGGCTGAAACAGAGGTCTGGGCCCCATGCCCCGCCGGGGGATATCGGGGATACTTAGCGTATGAATTATGATGAACAAACATGAGGACAGAAACAGGTGCGGACTCGTGAAATGATTTATTGTTTTTAAAAACAATTTAATAGAACCTGTTTCAGTTAATGAAAACATTTTTAGAATTTTTAATTTATTTAACACCGAACAGGTTATCCCTAGAAATGTGATCTGTACCGATTTTAGATAGAAAGGTGAGGTCACCAATGTATATATGAACTTTCGACTCCTAGGGCTGGCAATGAAATTGATTAACCGTTCAAGAAAAATTTTCGATATTTGAAAATGTTTGGTTAATTTAATCTGAAGTAGGGGGAAATTAACCTTAGGTACCTTGGGCACAACCAGACACGTCAATAGCACGCTTTTATCATTTTTATGTCTTCAGTGGTATGTGTGGTTCTATGATAATTCAACACATGTATGAATCGGCACACTCTTAAAAGTGATATAAAGTCATAAAGAGTGTGATTTTTTATCTTAACAAAGTAATCTAACCTCACCTAATAAACCGTTTTTTTTATTATTTTTATTTTTATTTTATTAAATTATTATTTTAAAATAATGAACTGGGTTAAGTTAGATTAGATTTAAAGGTTGGTATTTTTTTTTCTTTGCATTGATGTATTCATAAAGTTTAAGAAGTGTGCCGATTCATGCACGTGTTGATTTATTCGGTGACCAGTATGCACATACTCGTAGTTAGTCTCCCAGGCCTATATTAATACCGACATCAATCTCATCTAATTATTTAATATGAAAGAACGTATTCATGTACGTAGGCAGGCACGATTCTTGCGGGACGGATGAAATAATATAACAATGATGTTCAAAATACTTTGAAATAAAATAAATATTAAACCCGGGTTTCCGGTAGTATTTTTTTTTATATCCCAAACTCACATGCGTGCTATAACCCTATAATAATAATTATGTAATTTCCATAGCACCATTTTTGTAAAAAATCACCTGAAGGGCGCTGTACACATATTTCTTGCCAGGCTTTATCTTATTATATAGAAACAGATATAGAAAAACATACTTACTCGTCAGGTCACTTCAGATAAACACAGTTTTGTTAGAAAATTTTATTTTGGAGAAGATGAGATTTTTAAATTTATTATGTGATTCTTCCTTACTATTGATATTACGTTTATTAGAAGATTAGTGGCAAAATAATGGTTGGTATTTATTTGGAATATTAATACTTTTATTTAAAAATGAATGACTGAAATCCATCAGCGCCTATTTCCAAATAGCGTGTATTATATAATCATTGCGTGAGAAGTCATTTTCGTATATAATTATAATTTATGTGTATACCATTGGTTGAAGAGTGTTTATTTTTAATTGACGTACGTGCCTTATTCGCCCCTGTCCGCCATACAAACATCACATCCTGAATGGATTCCCAACGCGGGCGACTATACCGTCTAAACTCGGTTCTGTTAGCATTTCAGTTCCCGGCAGCTTTTTCATATTTTTATGACCACCATCCGAGGGATCCCGCGATGCATCGGTTCTTTGAAGTGCCTCCTCCCCCCCCCCGTCCCTTCGACAACCACGCGAGGAAAAATCAATTCACAGACGGGCGGACAATGACGGAAGCACGACGGCTCCTTGACCCCGTAATACGGGCATGAATAAACCTTAACTAACAATGACGTAAAGATCAAACAATGTAAACAATAATGACATTTTGAGGGTGTATACTGAAACTTGATACATTTCGAATCATATATATTGAAATTATTTTTTTTTTCTTTACTTTTTCCCTCAGTTTTTAACATAAAGTAGAACATGGATGACACACATTTTTTTTACATGCATCGTTGAGATTAAAAAAATAAGACATGGGAACTCACATAGGCGCTGCCTGTGTGGGTGATATGTGCAATTTAAGTAAATAAAAGTACAAGAATATTAATTATTTGAAGTATTGTGACAAAAAGAAAGTACAATATTTAATGGAAATTTTAGAATTATCCTACAAGTAAGCAGAATTTTTGTTTATAATTAGTAAATGTTGAAGTCATAGTTAAATTAAGCAGAGTTAAATAACAACAAAATTATATAATTTATAAATTTATATAATTTATATATTTATATAAGCGATGCAAAAAATTTATATATTCAACATCCAGATCATTCACCCATAATTTTACTTCTTTAATAATAATAATAATTATAATTATTATTATTTTTTTATTTAATATTATTATTTTTTTTTTTTACAAATCAATTATTTCAAAGTAACCCGATAACCAGCGCAATAAATCACTTCCCGGACAACCTTTTTTCCCTTTGAACACTGTAGGCCGGTAAACCGGCCTGATTTGGCGAGGCAAATACCCTGAAGGCATAATTTTTTTTTTGCTACCGAAAGTCTGCAATTATTATAAACTAAAAAAATTGTTTTCTAATTGACAATTGATTATTGATCGAAATTGCGTTTTTAGTCAAATATTATTTTTTGGTCAAAAATTGCTCAGGAGCTCAGGGATATGGTGCTGATACAATGAACGCCTTAGGGTTCAAAGGGTTAACGTGTTTATGTTTCGCCGTAGGCATGCATAACGCATAAACTCTGGCTGTCCTGTCTCACTGCACTATTTTACCCGTAATCCGGTAATGTTAAAAGGAGTTTGTCATTTGTAAACAGTCCCGAGTAATAAATCACTCTTTTCAAACCTACGTGTTCTTATCTTATTCCGCGAAGTACTAATCCAGAGCCATCTTATTCAGCGAACTGAAAAATTAGAATATCGTGCGTAATCTTCTAGATAGCCCCCATGTTATCTGCAACCAGTGCAACCTGTTCTCTTTATGGTGATTGCTGGAGAAGTCCGACCGTTAAAATATGTGGGTAATAAAAATTAGACGGCGCGGTTCGTCTGTGTAGTCTGTTTTATTGTTTAAATAGTAAAAAGAAACTTGGAGGCAGAATACTCATAGGTGGGCACAAGCTAATGGCGCGCAGTGACTTTTATGCGATTTCGACCAGGGTAAGTGATGAATATTTCAAGGCTCTACGACAAGTTGGTTTTTAAGATTAGAAGGTGCGCCACCGTGCAAGACAACCAGCATAAGACATGAATATAACTATCTGAAATCATGATTCATGAGTCATATTCAAAAAGTAGGTACATACTTATTTCGTATAAAAGGTTTTTTGAAAGAGTTCATTGAAATCGGCCAATTCATTGAAGTTAACAAATCTCAAATGAAATATACAGAAAAAACGCAGAAAATGAAAAGTTGACGGTCGCATCTGGAACTCAAACCAGGACCTCTCGGTCTATCTGTGGCAGCGCTCCGCGTCTTTTCTGTTTCGTATGAATGAAATCAACGAATAAAAAAATATTACAAGGAGGTTTATAAGCTTCAATAAGTTATTCCAATAAAAAAATCACATTATTCCTAGACTTGTCGAAAAATTCATAACAGTCCCATATAAATAAAATCGGATAGGTATATCCGAGACACTATCTAAACTGCAAATAATTTCGTGTAGAATCTTGCAATCAATGTAGAATGATGACAGCCAACGAAAGGGGGAATTATTTCAAGATAACAGTTCCTAAATTAAAGTATCATATCGATGATAATGACCGAAAGCGATAGTGTGGTATTAGCTCATTGGATAAGAGCGTTGGTCCCGGATAGACCGAGAGATCCTGGGTTCGAGTCCCAGATGCGACAGTTACCTTTTAAATTTCAGTGTCTTTTCTATGTCATATATCATTTGAGATTTGTTAATATTACAACGAGATTTATAAATTACTCAAAAAAAATTAATAATTTAAATTGCTTGTGCTATTTTCTTTGTGACTAATATTCATATTATTATTTCTTTTAAAGTTTGTTTTATTCACTTGTTTCTAGACAAAAAAAAATAAAAAGCCTGCTTGTTCATCACTTCAACATAATGTACTATGCGAAATCCCAAACGAAGTCTGGTAGTAACGTAATTAAATTGCGGCTTGAATGTTTATCCCACTGAGGAGATAATAATAATAATAATAATAATGTCTTTATTTCAGCAGAACAAAGCGGTGGGTGCAATACTCTATCTGCCATACAAAAAGAATATATTAAAAAAATAATAAAATTAACACGATGTAGAAATATAATATAAAAAATAAATAAAATTATTTTGTGGGAGTATTCTTATGGCCGAAATAAGCTAAGCGTTTTCTTACTTCTGATGAAATTGATCAAACATTTACCAAGAATGTTGAAATTCTTTCTTTGACAAATCATATTCATTTGTTGTTTTTCGTTAACTAACTAACCATCACGTCGTTCTCCGCAGGGGTAGGCAGAGAAGATGGAAACCCAAACAACTCGATCTTGGCATACACTTCTTTCATCATTCACATTCATACATTATCTTCTGCTATTCCATCTTCTGACCCGACTCAAGTATTTGATTCATTTAATAATAATAATAATAATAATGTTTTTATTTCAGCATTACAAAGCGGTGAGTGCAATACTCTGTCTTCCATAAGAATACACTTTAAAAATAATATAAAAAATAAATAAAAATTAAATTAAATTAAAATAACATATTTAGCACTTATGCTACAGGGAAATTCTCCATCTATGATGTAGACGCGCGCCCTGCCACTGGGCGACGGCCTGGACAAGAGTGTTTTCCGATCTCCGATAGCGCTGACTCGTCCCGGCTATTCTGTGGCACATCAAAGCAGCGAACCCATGCACGCTTCCCTCTGCGAACATCTGCGAGGCGCTGCATCTCCAAGGGAGGCCGAACAGCGCCCTGTAAGCGTGGTTATATTGCACTCGGAGTGTGTCCATGACGCCTTGTTTATATCTTGTCCATAGTTCGCTAGTGTAAAAGCTCATGCAGTATGTCTGGAATAGTTGCTTTTTTACCGGAGGACTGCACCTATTAAATCTCCTGGCGAGCATGTTGGCACGTACGCACAGCGCTCATCTTTGGCGTTCTATGTAATTTTTATCGTTTAGGTCATCAGTGATGACATGCCCCAAGTATTTGATTTCGCTGTAGATTTCAAGATTGGCTCCGCCGAGACGTATGGGCCGAATGACAGCAGGACCCGTATTTGCCTTGAAAATCAGCAGTGACGATTTTTTAGCATTATACATCAGCCCGTGACTAATAACGTACGATTCGCATATGGCTAGAAGTTTTCTCATTACTCTTACAGATGGGGCAAGTATGACCATGTCATCTGCATAGCTTATATTGTGTATACATACCCCAGCAATGTGGCATCCGATTCTTGTTTTCTTCAGAGTTTTGCTAAGTTCATCCATGTATACATTGAACAGCACAGGAGACATTGAGCCTCCTTGTCTAACGCCACACTTTAATTGGCCTGCTTCTGATAGGCTATCATTCCATCTGATAAAGTTTTCCTGTTGGTTGTACCATGTACTTATTATATTAACAATTTGCGGTGGTACTTGTCGTTCGGTCAGTTTTTTCCACAACTTATTATGACTAACCCTGTCAAAAGTTTTTCTCAAATCTAGGAAGCATGCGTATATATATTTGATAGTCCACAGAGCCCTTGAGGTGATTTTTCACAAACACGGCGCTATATAAATCGTCCAAGTATTATTATTATTATTATTATAGTCCCATATCTTCCTCGGACGTCCCCGGCTTCTTTTTCCGTTCACATTCGCGTCATATATTCTTCTTACACTCCTTTCTTCGTTCATTCGCTCTACATTCCCGAACCATCTAATCGTTGCTTTCTTAATTTTGCTCATTACGCTTACATCAGCTATGAATTCTTTACGAATCTCAATATTTTTTACACGATCATACATAATTTTACCACACATTCGTCTCAGAGATCTCATTTCTACGGCATTCAGTCTACTTTGATCCTTCCTCTGCCAGTTCCATACCTCACTGCCATACATCAGGGTCGGTATTAGCACTCCATTGTGGACTGCTAGCATCGCTTCTTCGGACAACTTTTTGTTTGCTCCAACTGCGTTCAGTCCTCCGCTAATGGAGTTTCCTGCATTCATCCTTCTTTCAATATCGCTATCAGTCTTTTCATCTCTCGTTAACATACTTCCCAAATACACAAACCCATCGAACTGCTAGAAGTATTCATCATTCCCAACTATATTGTACACTGTTTTCGTACTCTCTCTTTCAATCAACATGACTTTAGACTTACTTACATTCATTAGCTCATTCTTCATACATACTTCGTTCATCCTGGATACGAGGAACTGTATCCAAGATGCATCAGCATACAACAGGCAACATACTTGCAGATGACTTATTTTTGCACCCAAGCCCGCCTTTTTCAATTATTGCATACAATTATCTATGTATAGATTGAATAACCATGGTGACATTAAGCAGCCTTGCTTAACACCTTTTGTTATGTCAAACCACCCCGTAAAATCACTGTTCCCTAGCATATGCGACGCTTCCCTCGTACAGAGATGCGATTGCCGGTATAAGATTTGTATTCACTCCATACTTGGGCAACACCTTCCATAACTTTTTCTATCAACTCGGTCGTATTCTTTTTCTAGATCTACTCGTACAACAGAACAGAAAAATTTCTGTTTTTGCCAGGAACTTCTCTGTGAGCATACGCAATGAGAAAATCTGATACATACACCCCCTTCCACTCATAAATGCACCTTGCGTAACCCATATCGTATCCTTTGTTTTCATTTGTTCCCTTTCAATCAATATCCTACCATACAGCTTTCCAACTGAACTTAGCAGGCTAATATCCCTGTGATTTCCACATTCCATATGTGACCCTTTACATTTGTAGAGGCATGATCACACCCCTTCTCCAATCTAATGGGGTGTAACCCTCCTCTAAACACCGGTTAAAAAGTTTAATAATGTGAAAATTATACGGCTATCTCCTTTAAAGTATTCGGCAGTAATATTATCGAAACCAACAGCCTTACCATTATTCACACATTTAATTGATCTTTTTATTTCATCTATGATGATATTGGGAACATTCACCCTATCGCCATTCATACCCGACTCTTAACTGGAATCACTACGTGCTTTCAAAGACCTCTCGAAGGTATTTCATTCAGCTCTCTTTTATTTTTAGTTGCAGGGTGTAAAGCCCGCGACCTCTAACGAGATCTAATTTTAAAAAATCATGGATACAAATTATTATGTATGAAAAGTGTAGGTAATGCACAATACGTTTTTAATATTTCTTTATATTTCACTGAATTTCCAATGCCAAATAATATAGATGAACCATTTTCTTTGATTCGGAAATCAGAATGGTCTCCTCGTTGGCTTATATGCTTAGCATAACGACTGATCAAACAACTTTACCTCATTTTTACATAAAATCACAAAACCGCTTTAAACAAATTCATTGCTGTTATGAGGTATTGGCGAAGCTGGTAGATGATTGTCACATTTGGGTGAAAATCACAAGTATTGTTAATATTATAAATAATTTTAAACAAATCTACGCTCTAAGGTAGGACAGTTGAACAATTCAATGGATAACATTCTCAGGGCTAGGGAAAAGGTTGACTGTTCCATCTCCTATCCATTAGACGCCAGGCGCTGTCTATTGGCATCTAAAGCCGCGTCTCCAGCGAAGGTTTTTTTCGAAACATTGTACAAAAAACCACGCACAAAAACATTTTTCCGTCTCCTGCTAAAATGTTATGTTTTGATTAAAAACAAAACATTTTGTGTAGATGACAAGAAGATTTCTAGAATAATCTTTTGAATGTGCTACATATTTTTTATAGGTTGGAATAAAATATCAAATCATTGATTTATTTATTTTTTTGTGTCATTGGACGGGACGCATAGATAGACACGCACCTTGCTGCGATTATTAAAAAATTAAACAAACTCTTCTCCTCTTCACCTCTTCACCCGCAAGTGGAATGTTTTCCATCGGTGATGGAAGGCAAACACATTGTGTATGCTCACATAAATGTGTACGGTAACGCCCCTTTATTTTGTTTTTTTTTTGTGTAAATGTTTTCAAGAAACATTCGCAGGAGACGCGGCTTAAAGTTGGCTAGGATAGGAACACCATTCATCACATCACCAACATGTGGAAGGTGAAAAATACGTAACAAAAATTACAGACACGGTCTTCACATGAACGCACATTACGGGTGTACACTAACCTCTGGTAAGATTGCTACCACTACAAATTGTAGGACTACTAGTTGCATTGAACAGATTTAATATTATTATTATTAATAAGAAATACTTTGTTTACACCACTGTTTAAATATATAAATGTCTACATGTTTCAGAAGCAAAGCTTCCCTCATAAGGATAAACAGTGTACGAAGAAATGACGCCATAAAATAATTACATATATATCGAAGAAAATATTTAATATTAATTATTTAAATCGGTTCACTGCGTTCATTTGCAACTAACTCACACATAACCGATGCACAAGCATTGAATATTATATTACACTCAATTTAAACCCTAGTAAGAACTTCACAGGTAATATAAAAAATCTGCAAAGGGTACCACATAAATTTTGTGCTATGCCTATAAACCTAAGAGAAAGAATTTCTAAATTTTAATAGAGTTCTTATATAGTAGACAGTGGCGTGCATTGGTCTAAGACCAAAAGTAGGGTACGTGTAGTTTTTCAGATCGATCGGGGCAAAAATATTCACATATTTATGCGGGAAAAGGACGTTTTGATATAAAATTATTTTATTTTATTTAATGATTCGTTTTTTTAGGGCAGGCACAGCTCATCAGCCTTTATGGACTGCACGTAACTAGTGGTAGGTACTACTTTATATAGGCTACATTATTTGATGAGTGGTATTTAATGCCATTCAATCCAATACTCATTATGCCACTGAATAAGGAGTATAAGGACACACGTAGAACGTGCCTGTGATATAAAATGGTCATATAAATTAATTACACTAAAGATTTGAATAAAATACAAGGGACATGAAGAATGGTGTTTTCATTGTATTAAAATTATTTTCTTGATTATGTAAGTGCTAAATAATCGATACAATTTTTCTGGAAGATTAAGGTCAATCGATATACAGAATCGGAATTATCAAGATATTTATGAATGACTTCGAATATAATCAATCGATTAAATCATGTCGTCAGACTAAAGCCATATTAGGTCAATACGTCAACTGTGTTCAATTTCTAGAATGTGGCGATATCTATAAATATGTTATGGAATAATATATGTTACATCGGCGAGATAATATAAGAATAATCATACGAGATTTGGATGTATGAAGTGCGATATAATTAGATATCAGTTTGGACACTGAATTAATTATTTTTATAAACAATAATTATTAGCCTGAAACACTCATCCAAATTGAAAAAAAAAACCTTTCCGAGAAAAGATAAATGTCGCCGACAGGACTCGAATCCGCACCCTTCTGATTGCCGGTCAGATGCTCTACCATTGAGCTACGTCGGCTTATCGCAAACCCGCTAAGTTAATCAATATATACTAGTGTTTCATTCAATAATTACTGTTTTTTATTATATTTCACCTGTAAACAACCAACTTTATTAGTATGAGAAAGGCTTGTAACGGCTAAATCTCTCAAATAGATGGCGTCGAGACAAATTATGTCTACATTTTATTGGTGAAAATTGCTTGACTTGTCAAATATTTATTAATTGATAAACTAAAGTTCTTAAAAACTTAAGACAAGATTTTTGCATTAAAGCGCAAAGCGGGTACAATTATTTTTATAAATAATAATTATTAATTATATAATTGAAAATGTTATTTTGTATATTCTTAAATTATTGTTTTAAATTTTATATCATTTTTCTATACTTGAAATTATTTTTTAGTATTCATTTATTCCTGAAGATGATAGCATTGCTATCGAAACACGTAGAAATATTTATATATTTTAAGTAAAGTGGTATATACAAAGTGTATTTTCAATTTATATAATTAATAATGATGCCAAAAAGTTACCAAGCATTTGAAGAAATTATAATAATTATTAGCCTGAAACACTCATCCAAATTGAAAAAAACCTTTCCGAGCAAAGATAAATGTCGCCGACAGGAATCGAACATAAGTAAGCGCCCTTTGCGCTATGCACAAAAATCTTGTCTTAAGTTTTTAAGAACTTTAGTTTATCAATTACTGATTTAATTGGTCGTCTAATTGTTGATATAGTATATATTTTTTCATTTGATGCTACTCTGGTGATGTACCATGTAAAATCGTTTTCTCCGAATCATATCTTACTGTGCGTAATATATTATCCTTTCTCCGTTCTTCTGCTCCACGTGTCCAATTCATCTAAACGTCTCGTACACACGGGAATTATTAAAAAAAAAACATTACTAACTAACTATCACGTTGTTTAGATGGTTATAGGCGAATTGGTTGGCCGCCATACAACTCTGTCTTAGAACACACTTCTTGCTTCATTCGCATTCACACAACGTCTAAATTGATAAAAGCAAAAAGCGCATATTATTTGTAGGTATTTCATTATTTTTACCTACATATTTACGTTTATTTATTTGCCTATTGTGTCAAACATGGCTGTATTTATCAAATTTGAGTTCTCGACATGCGTCTTGCTTTTGGATCACAATTTCCAATGTAACTCTCCAAGGTTAGCTTAAAATCATCACTGACGACAGAATTAGACAGGTCTCCCAAGATACGACATTACCTCCCAGTAAATCTTTTTCGAGATTAATAATTCTTCTCTCAAATAGCAAACCGACAATATACCTGGACAATTAAAACATCGCCGCCCAAATACCCACCATAAATACCTCTAAAACAATGCAAAAAATATGTCATCTTGAAGTTTTCGGAATTGTCTTTGCGATTTGGCAGTCGCCATTGGCGTCCAAAGTCGAGACGGTATTCCTAGAACCCGTCCTTTCCTATTGCCGCGAGAGAAAAAACCCTCGGCTAATAGCTAATAGCCCTCGTGGCGAGTTTCCTTCCTTCTACCTGTCCATACCTGTCACAATTATCGACCGTTTTAAAGGTTTTGAGGTGAACCCTTGTGCCCTTATTAAGTGCAATAATTTTGGTGCTGAAATTGCTAGCAGATTATGTTAAAACTTTGAAATACGATCGGTCAAATAATATCTGCCGCCTTGCCCCATTCCGCAGATAATAGGTTTCCGGCTAAATTGATTACAACCATAAATTACAACCAAGTCGATTTGCAGTTTTGAGAATTTAACCTGTGTTTTGTTCCTGTCATTGAAAAATCGGGTGATACGATTGTAAAGTAGAATATATAACAATAAACATTGTCGCTTCATTGATTTTATTGAACTTTCTCTTAAAGTAGATATACCAACTTGAGTTCTGAGAACGATGAGTTTTTTTATAATACTATGTATGATCACTAAGAAAGATATTGTTAGCTATGTGACAAAAAGAACTCCAGTATAAAAATATTACGATAGGTCAGGAAACACCGATTCAGAATACACAAGTTTTATAACATAAAATTTATAAAACGTTATTTAAAAGTTAATAAAAAACATTTCATCAAGAAATCCTGTTATGTTGGTACCATTGCATTCGGAGCATCCGACGTCACCTATATGTATTCTGGTTTTGAATTTGTATGGAAATTTTTATTTTGCGATTTTTGTTTGTATTTTAAATTCGTATTTTTTTCGAAATTTAAACATAATTTGAGTGACTTTAAGCTATATGAAAGAAATAAGAATATTCATGCGCAAACCGTACAACGTAATACGGATATTATGATAATCTTAATGTTAAATACCATTATTATTCTTTGAGTTAAAAAGAAGGTACATAATTTCATTACTTATATTTAGTTATGGTTTACTATGAATAGAATATAAAATTATGTACAGTAAAGCTCATCCTTGTTTTGACATTTGACATTCTAACTTCAAAACCGACCGGCCATAGATTTGAAGCATTTGAAAAATTGAAACTATGAAAACTAACTTTATAAAAAATATACACGGGTCTTTAAGTTAGAACCTCATAATTGATTTTTAAAAAATTACTGAGCGACCTATTTATATAAATGAAAAACGGTTAGTGCGCGACGTTACTCGGAGTTTTGATTATTCTGTACTCGAAATATAATAATTACTCGAGGTTTTCAAAACATCCCGAAAAGAAATTGAAGCTTCTCCAAATATCATATTAACACCTCGACTCCGGTGATGGGTCTGATTTGACCCAGTGTTTTTTAAATAAAAGATTTTGCCGCAAATATTTCGTTTAGGCTAATTTCCTCTTGTCTATTCTTTTATCAAATATTTACCCACATCTCGACTCAAAAATGATTAAAATCGGACACGTTTTAAATAAGTTATTAGAATAATTGTTTATAAAAACACGCAAAAACTCTATCTCTTCTCATTTGAATTTGAGCAGCCGACGAAACAGTATATCTCTCGCTCTATCCTTCCGTCTTTGTCCCTCGCAGTCCTTAACACGCAGATGTTGTCAACCATTCGGGCACATTTCTAGTATGGTGATTATATTTTTATAACTTTGTTTTAATTTTTTTTTTATTTCGTACCGTACTAACGCAATGGCAAGGCAACATTATTTAGCTGATAATGAGATTGAAAAGCTACTAACAGTGAGATCAGTGATGATGGCGACTTGGAATTCGAAGCATTGGATCCAGAATTTGAAAGTGATCCGGAAGACATATTACTAGAGGAAATATCTGAAAGTGAAAATGGAAGTGATAATGCAGTTAGTGTAGGAAATCTGAGTGAATCCGTTGCAGATCAACTTGTCAAATTCCGGATTCCTTTAATTTTTAATGAAAATTGTTCATTTAAATTTGTTTTGTTGAAAAATAAAAGTTTTAGTATTTTTTAACTAAAATGTATGTCATTCAATGGTTTTAATTGTGACAAATAAATGTGTGAGAAAATTAAATACTCAAATAAGAACGCCATTATATAATATTTTCTAATATTTGCATAAGCAATCATCATATAATATGGCTATAAATTTAATTTATTTTCTTTTTACACATCTTTCTATTAGAGGTACAGCCACAAGGAAGAATTAAATAAGTGATTTTATTTCTGGTATTTTAAATCATACATGATATACTTGTAAATGCACACCATCGATTTCCCGAAAATGTTAATAAATATGTAAGCAGAAATGTTCGCTTCCACTGACTTCCTGGGCGAGTCCTTACCCCCTCCCGCACTGCTCTCCTCATTCCGCTGACCGTCGGCAGCGGTTGTCTCCAGACGCTACCGATTTAGTTGTTGTTTTGCTCTCGCGTGGTATGCCCGCGCTGCTGCATATCGAAGAATCGCAACATTTACGGAATACTAATTTCTAAAACATCTATCTTTATACAAGAAACACAAGGGATATGTTATGAGTTTATGAGGAATTACATAATATCATATAAAAGTAAGGATATGAACGAAAAATGCATAAAAAAGCCTTTTATTTTCATCATTTCAGCTGGGTCAATCTGGACCCACCATCGCCGAATGTGTTTTATTTTAAACCTCCGGGTATTACGTGTTAATAAGCTTTTGTTTTGCAAAGTCTTAAGCAGTGGTGTAGAGGATATTTTGATATTGTGGGTATCTAGGGGAAGGTCGGTGGCGGGTGGGGGTCCGGGGAGGGTTCCCTTTGTTTTAAGCATGGTCCAAGCCACTGCATCTGCTACTATTCTACATCGAGAGTTTGACGCCAGATAAGATCATTCAAGATATTAAACAAAGAACAGAGTTTACAAATACGTAATAAATAATTTCCCGCTGCTCAATAGGTAATAGTGGAAATAAGGTGGAAGATGGTTTAGGCTTTAGGTTTAGGTGATAGAAATTTCTCCAGTAAACTGGGTATATTTAGATACATGTTTCGAGTCCTCCGTTTAATCAAAATATTGAAGCAAACACCTTTCCATTCCGCGTTCATTTTCTCTGACTAAAGCCTATGTTTTTTTACGACCAAGTGATTTGAGTACCTGCTAGTATATCAAATAAATGTTAATATAAAGTTATTGTTTTCATATTTTGGCGACATTTATGTTTATTTATTTAATATCTTGATATCATGAAGTTATTAAATCAAAATGTTACAAGTTTTCATTTTATATGTCTGTACATTACTTATGCTCAACGATAACTTTAACTGTATTAGCTTTAGTCTTTTTTTTAAATCTGTTCTTCAGTTCTAAATTCTAAAAAAAACTTCTTTTTTTTTAAATAAAACTCTTCTTTAGCCACTAACCTTCTAATAAATATAATATCAATAAAAAAATTAGAATAAAATGGTAACTGCAATATCATTCGTGTTTTCTGATATTGTTTCCTGTGCGAGCAAAATCATATCTTCTCAAGCAAAAACTTTATAATATAACGTGTTAATCTGGAGTGACCTGTCAGGTAAGTATATTTCTTTATCTGTTTGTACATAATAAGATAAACCCTAGCAAGTAATTTATGTACAGCGCCCTTGGGGTGATTTTTCACCAACACGGCGCTATACAAATAATCCAATTATTATTATTATTGTATGTAGGTAGGTAGATAGATATGATATCTTCAAAAGAAAGGGGTCAAAACAAACATAAGTTAGTTCTTACGTCACGTTTAGTTTGTGATAAATTCTAATCAAGGTGTTGTGGCATCAAAAACGTCAAATTATGTTTTTCTTGCCACTTTTCCAAACAGAAAAACTCTCCGTCCTAGGCAATGATTTTAACAAATATCTAACTTCTCCAGCGGCGGCGGACCTTTGACAGAATAAAGCGTGATGGTAAATATTAAAATGCTAATTGAAAAACGCGGAGTAATCTCACCAATCCGCGGCCGTCACGATTGCTCTCTGTACGTTTTCATTAAGTGTACATTTCGTATAAAAAGATGGGGGCGCATTATTGTAATTAGGGGGACATTATGAAAGCTGGCCATAAAAAGGTAATTGGATTTGATCCCAACCAGTACCGGACTTATAACTTTTTTTTGAATGGTGCTCTACTTAAATAATATAATATATTTATTTACATTTGAGTTTGCGTCGGTAAAATCAAACGTTTTTAATATTTCCTTTACGATACGATACAAATGTACCACCCGAGCACTGAATTGTTAGGAACTCATATACTGAAAACAGTGCCAACCGTATGTGGACGTCACCGCGTACGGTAATATATAGTCGAATTAATGGCGAGATATAGTGCAAAGCTAACAGTCAACCGCGCGCGAGTAGGTACGCTCGGCGTTCAAGGATCATCGGTCTATCTCGTCAGCGCTACTTCGTCGGTCGACCGACTCGTTTCCTATTTATATGAGAGCTGAGGGCATTTAGTGCGGGGCTGATCGCGTGAACTAATGGGCGTGCGTGTGTTCAGTCTTATTTTTTTTTTTTTTTTTTTATTGTTTATTCATCCAAAGAACATAAATACATACAAGGTAAAATAAGAAAGAAGCAAAATATGTAGTCCTGCAAAGCGGTCACATGACAGCTTGTCTGCAGGTTCTACAAAGATTAATTAGTCCTAATAGTAATAGTAATATGTATTAATCTTAAATAAAATAGGTACTTACATTTGACGTTAACATTATAGGTACATTAACTTAGCCATTAAGTATACATAGATAAAAATTTAAAGATACAAAGAAAAAATTTAAAGATACAAAGAAAAAATTTAAAGATACAAAGAAAAAATTTAAAGATACAAAGAAAAAATTTAAAGATACATAGATTGCTCATTTAAAATCCATAACTTCATCGATTTCACGCAAAGCCTCTCACTTTCCTCCAATTTATAACTTTCATTAAATTTATTGAAAATCACTGGCACTATGTATTCAAGAGTTCGACCTCCGTATTTATTTGAAATTTTTGGAATTTTTAGGCCTCTTCTTTCAGTGAATCTAGTGCTGTGTTTATGCACCAGTGGCTTTTTGTATTGGCTTTCTCCCGCGTTATCTATAATAGTGATGTACCATAGGAGACCTTTTACAGGAAGTAGGCCCTCAGCACCGTATAATATTTTTAAATTTTTTCTTTGTCTGTATATCTTTGGTGTGACAATTTTTTTAACTATCGCAGTTTGTAAATTTTGGACATACTTAATATACGTAAAGCTTGTGTGACCCCAAGTTCGTATTCCATATCTCAGAATGGATTCTACCATGGAAAAATATATAAGTTTAAGTGTGCCATGTGGCAAGACATGAATTATGAAATGAATATTGAAGTAGAGCTACTTATTACTGAGATGCATCTTCGCCCTCCTATTTGAAGCATACTTCTTCTATATAATATCTATATTCTATATTTATATATATCGTGCCCTTGAAACAACAAAGTTTTAATGTTTTGGTACTTAGTAAAGGGCATCATCACATTATCAGTTTGATATTAATGGTAAAACTATTTTTTTTAATTGATTAATTGTGTCATTAATAATGTCTATTTCATTGTTAGAAGAGTGTATAGTATTAATAATAGTATTAATAATAGTATAGGATATAAATTAAAGTAACGTATAAGCTTTACGCTTTTATAAATAATCAGAATTAACCTCTCTTTGTATTTGCAAGCTATTATCAGGTTGTTTTCTACATTAAAAAAGGCGCAAATGTTTTGCATTTATATATGTGATTTACCAGTGATGGCTCGTGAGTGCTAAGATTGAAAAATACGACGTTAATGATGTTGTTGAAGTCTAAAATAATTTATTTTTTTTCAAAATTTTAATTTTTTGGATGGAGTTAAACCATCTAAATCTCCATACAAAAAATTGAAATTTTGAAACAAAAAATTAAAATGTTTTCGGCTTCGACATCAATAACGTCGTATTTTTCAATCTTGGCGCTCTAGCTCGCTCAATAGTCACGAGCCGCCACTGTGATTTACTAATTTTATCATTACGAACAGGTGTATTAAGAATAAAAGAGATAACTTATTAATGTTATGTATTTCAGTTGTCCAGATCCGCCGCTTTTATAATATTGGTCTTACATAATTTGAAGATAAAAAAATGACGATAAATGGCAAAAATAAGCACTATGAAATAAAAGTTTTACGTTATTTTAGAAAAATTATGCTATTTTACACTCTTTCAACTTGAACCTTTGATGGATCCGGCTCTGATCGGAGGACCAGCCGCTCCATCGAGCATCGTCATTAACTTCCCTTATAATGAGCCCAATTACAGCCTTCTTCCAGTGCCCGTTTACCGGGGGATGGAGTTCGCTGTCCTCTTTTTAATATCACCTCAAAATTTAAAAAAATAAATCTTTTATACCGCTGACACTTCCTTATTGCGAACAAAGTGCCAAATTATCACAGGTTTCACGAATACTGAAACCTACTTAGTCCGCAATTAAAGGCGGTCTCCTTAGCATAATTTTCAAGTGGTAGATACTCTCATTATTGCCCTGGTGAAATACAACCATTCAGAATCGAAATGTTGCTTGATATGGCTTTAACCGTATTTAGTGACGAGATCGGAATAGCCAAGTACTTCCCAACCTTTGTATTCGACTTCTCCTTCCCTTCCCCACTTCCTTCACCGTCACAATAATCACCAAATGGAGATCCCATAGTTCCACTGACACTGGGCAGTTGCGACTGTGTGGTAATTTTATTTATTATTTATTTATTAATTACTAACGCCCTGATGGCCTTTTACATATTTTAAATATTTTACATTTTCTTGTGCACAATACAGAAATAAAAAATAAAAAAACAAATACAATGCATAGTAGGTATATAATGTAACATATGATATACGAGTATATGTATAATAATGTAAAAGTACATCATACAGTGGCAATAAAGTAGCAAAAAGTTTTTAAGTTGCAGATAAAAATAAAATGTTAATGATCTGATGTACATGATACATAATACACAAGTGCATAATCCTCTTGTGAGGTATATAAAAAACATTAACAATAAACAAAATCAGATCTAAAACCACTTTTTTTTATTTCTCAAAAAAACGAACGAAATATAGATTTATAAACGATTTTTACATCCACCCAGCAAGTTTGTCCCCACGTTAAGCTTACGTGTGCCGTTCCATCCTCTCTGAATACCTCTGAGGAGAAATTTATTGGTGATTTGGTAAAATTTATAGTGGTTATGGTTCCGTGATAATTCAACACACGTATGAATCGGCACATCATTTAAAAGTTATATAAAGTCAATAAAAGTACGAAAAAAATAAGAAAAAACTGGCCTGTAAACCTAATCTAACCTAACTTAATTCACCTTAAATAACAACAATTAAAAAATATTGATTTAGGTTAGATTAGGGCTAGTTTTTATTTCCTATTTTTATTGACTTTATATCACTGTTAAAAAGTGTGCCGATTCATAAGTGTATGGAATTACCTGAAACTAGGCACCGCTGCAACTAAGGCTCGGCTTAAAACAGTGCAGCGGAATGCAACGCATAAACTGCAGCGGTGTCGACAAGAAGTGGCGTGTATTCACTTCACAAAGGAACATTCCTGGCAAAACGCATTTTGGTTATCAAATTAACAACAGGAAAACGCGGTTTGGCGGCCTGTCCGTATTGTTCATTGCGGTTTGAATGGCGCCAGCGACCGGTAAGACGCATTCTTTGCAGTTGATAGTGTCTGAATGCTTAATTAATTCATTTTAATATGCATGTTTTTTGTGAGGATATCACTTTTTAGGGTTCACTGCACGGTGGCGAAGGAAAGCAAATGATTGTGGCTACTGATAACGATATCAATAATGTAGGTCAACGAACTATCCTGTAGAATACAGATTGACGACCTCCGTGGTTGAACGGTTAAGGGAAAAATAATAACTTTCAATTTGGCAGTTGGGTATGGGTTCCGCCGCCCAGAGAACCATTCATTGGATAACCAACACCTCTGCCATAGGTCACCCCAAGTGGTTCGCTACGTTTGGTGACTTAACAAGGATGCCGGGTTCATGGGGTGAGCTTTATCCGGCTTTTGCCAGCGGATCCGTATACCCATCTACCGTACGACCTCTCCAAGCACTCTCTCGACCCATCGCCTTACACTGTAGTGGAAGGGATGTATACATACGTCACATCTGGATACACTGACCTTCAGATTCCTACCCATCCCTCGTACCATTTTCCATTACAGAAATTCCTCTCCTTCCTTTCCTTAAAAAAGCCCTCTAAAAACATCCCCAAAGATGACATAGGTTCTAAGGGAAATGGTTTTCCTCAGGGCGTCCTATGAAGAATTATAAAAAAATAATAACAATACAGGAATAAGTTAAATTTACCTGATGGGATGAATGATATTTTCAGCAACCGAAGATTACTCATTAAAAGGTTTTTTTTTAAATTAAGACCTAAATAGTCTTAATTTAAATCGTTGTTTTTTTTCTTGTTTAATCGTCGTTATTTGATCCATTTATTTATTTATTTTGAGTAACTTTTACATAAACAAAGCTAAAAAAATTATGACTACACATACATATCATGAAGCAAAATGAGAATAATAATAATAGTTGAACTCGTTGGTAGTTGGCACCTTACTGTAACTGAAATGATCATTCATGATATCCTGTTACTTTCGCCACACAATAGGACATTAAGGTTTTTATTCCCGAATTGAAGTACCGTTAATTAAATGCTTTAATTAAAAGTTGTACGGGAGGTCCTTTTCGGGACTGCAATGAATAATGCAATTCGTTACGGGTTCTAACTTCTTCGCGTGCAGTTCATTGGAGAACTCAAATGACTGATTCAAGAATTGATCGTCATTTTACGTTATACTCAAAAGCATGCGTTTATGGTAGTACTAACCCAATCACTATGTTCCTATTAATCTAAAGAGTTTGTTGTACAAAGTTAGTACTTATATATTTATTTTTATATTAACAGGCCATTGTCCAATTGCACAAAATACACAACACGAAATGAGAAAAACAACAGCTGCAAAAAAAGAACAGCACTTACAAATCTACATTTGAGAGAACATACAAGTCAAAGCCTGTACAAGGTTTTGGCAGAGTCCATGATGTTAGACATATTAAATGATATTTTTTGAAATGAAGTTCATTTTCAATAATTTAGATAGCTACCAAAAGCTGCAATGCCCTGGCTTGAGTTAACAAGTTTCGACATTCTGAACAGTGGAGAATTGTACCCATAATTAATAGAGAACAACAATTCATTGTTTCTGAGTCTCAAAGAAGGTGAGTCAATAATACAATTAATTATTTTGAAAATCCAAATTAATAACTGTCTCTTTCTCGCCCTAATCTCCATCCAATTCCACGTAAAATGCAATGTCGTACGGATTCAATGTGATGAATATGAACAGTATGCAAAGGAGAATAAAAAAATTACACTGGCATATTCAAGATAAGGGCGAACTGCACAACTTAGCAGTGAATAGTTTATAGTACGTGAATAATGAAAAATTTTGGCGGACTTGCAGATTTAATAGTGTATTATAAAATTTATGATTCAACATTATCGAATTGAGGAAAATATGAAAACATTCATTAAAGTGCGCACTGAAAATATATCTTGATCATTTTAAATACCTATGATTCACGGTGGAATACATTTTCCGAAATAAATGTTAGATGATGCATCACATTAGAAAAAAATTAGGTTTTTACAAATGAAAACAACACAAACTTTTAAGAATTTAAGAATCGGTACAGACACAAATTAATCTTTGAACCACGTGACCAATCTAATTTTATTGGAATGACTTATTGAAGCTTATAAACTCCATTGTAATATTTAATCATTCAAGATAATGTTTACAAATCTCAAAAGAAGTATGAAATAGAAAAGACACAGAAAACATAAATGTAACTGTCGCATCTGCGATGACGGAGAGCAATTAGGGGCCATTAGCTTATTTGGAATAGCGCTTGTTCCGGCTTATAGACGGAGAGGTTTTGGGTTCGAGTCTTAAATGTGACCGTTACCTTTTTGTTTTCGGTGTATTTTATGTATCATATTTCATTTGATATTTATTATTTTTATCTCCAATGATTACATGATCTTTTCAGACAATCATATCCATAAATGTAAGAAATGTATACTTAAATTGCTTAGCTAGACTAGCCAGTTAGTGCTTACTTAAAGTCACTTATACTCGAAGAATAAGTAAAGAAAAAATCACGCATCGCTGCGCAAATGCGTCCACAGCCCGCAACACTGTAAATAACTAAATTTGTAAAAAAAATTTTTTTTTAGATTTCTATCATAAACTTCTTACCCTTTTTAAGATAATTTTATAAATATTCTCCAGTGACAAAAAATATAAATATTTCAAATAAGTACCAACTCTTCTTGTGCCACCTATCTTCCAATAAATGTAACATAAATAGAAAAGGAGAAGAAAATAGCAACTGTTAAAATATTTATTGTGTTTGTGTTTAATTCGTAGAACTCAATTTAATATATATATATATATTTTTTAAATTTAATGTAAATCAAATTAAATAATGTTATTATGCAATTTTTAGCTTTTATTATTGTGACAGCTGTTTCGGCGCTTAAGGCCATTTTCAAACTCTGGTTATTTCACATTGTGACGACTTATTTACATGATTTTATATACTCCCACTCCTTTTCAATTTGGACGGGTAATGATTTATTATCGGTAAAACCGATATAATTAAAATTCTTAATTCTGTGCGGTTTTCACATTTATAATGTGTTTGCTCATATTTAACTGACAATGTTTTCTTAAGTGATTTATTTAAAAGAATTGTATTGTTTTGATAATATGAGCACACTAAGAAGCTTTAAACTTTATTAATTAATGTTATATTAGGATCATTCGTTCGTTTGTTAATTTCTAATTTTTCAAGTAAATTTAATCTTATGCCCTTTCTTTCTATATGTAAGGGTTTAGGTTTGTTGTTGTCAAGCAAAGCATTTATTAATAACATTATTAAATTTGATTTATATTAATTATAAAAAAAACTGTTAAAATCATATCTTAAATTTTCTAATAACACTGTGTTCCTCTATGTATGTTTTTTTCTGTATCTGTTTGTACATGATTAGATAATAATAATAATAATAGTTGGATGACTTGTATAGCGCCGTTTTTGTGAAAAATCACCTCAAGGGCGCTGTACAAATATTTCTTAACTAATTATGTACAGACAGATACAGAAAAACATTAAAAAAAAACTATAGGAAGTAATATTTGTACAGCGCCCTCGAGGTGATTTTTCACAAAAACGGAGCTATAAAAATCATCCAATTATTATTACTATTATTATGTAATTTTGTTTTTACCTATGGCTGAATAATAATTTGGTCAAGTTTTTTTAATGGGGTGCAATCCTGAAATATTTATTTTATGCAGTGTCTATTTAAATGCAAGTCATATGCTCTGTATTATTTCTATTGTTTATCTGTGATTTTATAAAATGAAACATTCTTTTCTGTATTCACCCAATATTATGAATAAAAGAATAATGCGCAGAAACTTAATGTGTGTATAGTCGGAAACTCTCAATAAGCGTTTACAATATACATCGCTTTAAAATTGTAACTGATGGCGACTCATTATTCTTCAAAATGAGCCGTGGCAATTGGCGACAACCGACCAATAATAAGGTTATTTATTTTAGGTTGAGTGGAAACGCTAAAGACTTGGCATAAATCAGGCGGTTTATTGTACAAGTCCAGACCGGACGGTCATTATTCTCCATAGCTCTGGGCTTTTGTTCTACTTAAAGCTTCATTCACAAGGTGGGTCTTCTAAAGCGGCGATATTTTTACGTGAGCTGTAGCCCAGCGATTTTGCCAAGCGTTTTCACCTGAGTTGCTACTAAAAGTACTGTTGAAGAAGTTAACGGCTTGCTTTCAATATTCCTATTTTATATGTTAATATTTTTGTAATATTTACGTAAGAAGAAGCATGTCGTGAAGTTGTTCAAATCTACATTACTATTCGTTGTCTGTTCGAAAATGCGTATTAAGTTGGCAGCAGCCACGTCTAATAATAATAATACTTTTAGGGTTTATCAATATTATGTACAAATAAATACAGAAACAAACTTTGCCTGGCAGGTCACTCCAGATTAAGACGTTATAATTTAAACTTTTAGCTTGGGAAGATATGATTTTGCACTCACGGGAGACAATATCAGAAAACACTGCACATCGCATGATATTGCATTTAGTATTTTATTCTTCTTTGTTGTTGATATTATATTTGTTAGAGGATTAGTGGCTAAAGAAGAGTTGGTATCTATATATATATATATAAAAATCAATGTAAGTTTGTTTGTTCGTTTGTCCTCGATGTTCTCGAAAATCACTGGACCGGTTTCGCTGAAAATAGCACAATTTGTTTTTATTAGTTCCGGGAAGAATTAGAAAGTAGTTTGAATGAAATCCAATATGTTTTTTAGGTAGAATATTTTCAAAATGGAAAACACGACTAGGTACCTATTTAGATACATTTTGAAAAAATAAACGTTTGGAATAAAATAAAATATTCAAATGAGTGTTTCTTTATTTGGAGATAGTTTCTTTCGCCGTCAAATCAATTATTGTACCCAAGCAAAGCCGGGTACAGATCAGCTAGTATATTATAAATGAATATTAATGTTTTTTTTTTAAATTTAGGAAAGCCGAACAGATTTTAAGAATGCTAAAAAAAAAATTAAAAAATAATTCTTTTTTTATGATGGCCGACTAGCGTCTTCATGTAAATTGGGGATGCAAGTCATGTTCATGAGTCATTCATGAACATGACTTTCAGAAGAGATGAGTTTTATATGGTGGGAATGCCGTGTTTGTTCTACCGCTATTGCATTGGAAGGTACTCTGAAAAACTCGCGCCAATGAACCCTTTGCCACCGGCACAGAGCTGGGAGACACACCGAACACATGCCCAATATTTTTTGCACAACTGACAATCATCTTCCAAATGAAAGCAGGTGGTTTTTAAGAGTCGCTCAATTGTACTTGCCTGCGAATGGAGTTTATTTTCTGCCAAGTAATACTTATTTATTGCCTACTTATTATTTATTTGATTTACCGGTTAGTACAGAAAAAGTTGAGAGAGACATTATGTTTTTTAATGTACATTTGAAATCATTATTGCGCACTTCGCGGGTGTTTTTTTTGTTTGTTTTATCGCTCAATCGCTAGATTGAGGTAGTTATGCCTTAGTTTATGTAGGTGCTTTGGGACTGCAGATTGTAGATGGCTAGAAAGCTCTCAGGTCTGACTGTACCGCTGCTTCTCGTGGGAGGAACGGAAATGGCTTTGGTAGGGCGATAAGCTTTAGACAAATCGAATAAGATTTCTCAAATTTAAAACGCATTCTCGAGAAGGATCTTGACATTTTCTCACGAAATGACTTCTACCGAGATATTGTAATAAAATAAACTATTATATTGTCCTGATGAACTTAGATCTGTATTTAAACTAGTATACATTATATTTACTCAATAAATATAATATATAGTGGTTTCTTAATAATATTGCTTAACAATAAATTTGGTATGAGGTAATTTTAGCACCTTTACCGCCCTCCACACTAGTGACTAAATTCAAATATTAATGCCATAATCGTGATTAATCAAAATGCATATCTTCTGCAACACTAACATAAAAACATTTTCTGTGAATTTCCATCTTCTTATTTCTATATTAATTCAGTAAACAATATAATTCAATGAACGCCCACCATTACAAAACTTTTACTATTGACGTTTTAAAATAAATTTTTATTAACGATTTTGATTAATTACCTAACTATTTTAATCATTTTTTGTTTACGTTTATAATTTTTCTATTATTTCATTATTATGTTCTATGTTTATCATTTGTCTATACTTGACATTATTATACTTTAGCATTCTATATATTCCTGATGAGGAAAACATCGCCTTCGAAACATGTTGATATATATATTAATTAAGTGGTGATTACAAAGTAATTTTTAATTAATTAATTATAAGTGAATACCAATCTTTTGAATATTATTATCTTTAAAAACATAATGTTTGTCGTGTAGCGTAATAATGTTACCATTAAATCTAATTAATACATAATCCCTCTCCGACGGCCCTTCCCCCCTTAATTTTATCTCACATAACTCTTGTTACTCTGGTACGCAAAGTATTGCAGAGCATTCATTTATTGTATTTGTTTTGTCCCTACTTAGAATGATTCATCAGTCAAATTATGTGTACGTATTTATTTTCTCGGTTATATACTGCATCATTTTCTGGTTCTAGAACTCAACTTGACAGCATTCCTTCTTCTCAATCCACTTCTGTAAACTGTCCCCTCCATCGGCGTCTCGTTTCACTTTTTCAACTCAACAATATTTTTATACTGTCATATTCTCGTAAAATATGATTTCCTGGTCGCTGCTGCTTGCTCGCATGAAAACTGGTCGCAGAATTCAACATGTGAAATGCTTCTCACTGCGGTTTACTCGACAGCATTTATTGCGGAACCGTACGCAGCTTGTTATGATTATATTTGTTGATATAAACGTAATTGTAAAAAATTGCCGTCAGAGTGTAATGCTTTTGAAATTATGACTTCCTTGTGTGAATTATTGTAAGCAAAAATTTCACTTTTCTCAATACATCAGTATTAACTCGATGTATATGACTGCTGAGTTATTACCTATTACTGTTATTATTTTTTTACTGACAACTCACCAATCACGTACATCGATACCTCTGTGGGAACCGTTTGATCCAGAGTAGCAGAAGCAGAGTGTCGTCCTGGTGAAAGACCACCATTCAGAAACGAATCGTTGCTTGAAATGGCTTTAGCCGTATTTGGCGACCAGATCTGAATATTCTGGAACCTCTCATCTCTTTCCCCTCCCCGTCCGATTCAGCTTTAGTTCGTACCCTAATTGGAAATGCTGGCTCCAGACAATTGGGAATGTTTTTTGGTCTTTGGTCTAATTTAAATTTAGAATACCATTATTATAAAAATAATCTTGTTCTAATGTAATTAAGGGATTTTTTTAAGCTTCACGTTTTAGACGTTTTATTAAAATTGTGAGAATGGGAAAATTGTGCTAAAAATGAAGTGCAGAGATACTGCGGGAGTTACTCCGTTCAGAGGACCGTTTTTGGTGTTTTATATTTAAATTAGAATTTGCATCATAACTTGATAGCGAATGTACCGTTGAGTTTTCATAGCCGGGTATTCCGGCATAAAATGGTTCAGAAAGTGTTTTAATTAGTTCCTTGTCTAATGTCTGTGTAGAATGTTAACCCTGATCCACGAAGGAGCACTCAACATTAGTCGAATGACCTTGATTCGCAGGATTTATAAGGGTTTTATGTGTGTTTTTGCTACGTTTCCCCAAATAGGTGCAGCCTATGAAAATATGGTTCCGATAGTGATTTGGTGTGTGAATAATTTACTATTCCTGCCGAGCGTGGGGTAGAGAGAGCTTTTGGCGCGATTTGTGGATTTAACTTTTTCTTGGATATGCTTTTTGCAAGTGTTCTAACGAGTCCTAAGTACTTTATTGGCTCGGTCCAAGGTACGCTCTTCCCAGTTGGGAATGTTAAGAATTCTGTGCCGTGTTCACTTTTTTTTTAATTCTTGAATATGGTCTTTCACCAAGACAATACTTGGAGAATCTACCACTCCGGAACATGCTGTAAACATGCCATAATAATAATACTATTTTGATGATTTGTATAGCGCCGTTTTTGTGAAAAATCACCTCAAGTGGGCAATATTTTTTTTTACAATGCTCTTAACACTAACCATAGGCAATCTATTATTACAACTAATTGCCATCAAATTGCATTCACCAGTTCATAGGTCTGTAATACCAAACAATATGTGCAATGCATTTGACCAATGAACGTGATGCCGCATTAAAATATACATGTTGTTAAGTTTATGTACGGGCAGATAATATTATACAGACCATACTTACGTAGCAGGTCATTTGAGATAAAAAAATATCTTTATTAGCGAAATTTATGTACGGTTTCGCACGAATAGTACATAATATTTTAAAACACATGTTTTTGGAAATACTATTTAATGGTGATATTTAGAGTAATATTTTGTTTATGTTCTTACTCATTTCTTTAAATTGTACAGGGATTTGATAAGAATTTATCTTCCTAAATGTGATCCATCCCTCGATAAGAAACGGATTGAAGTTTGAGGCTTCGAATAATGTTAATAAAATAAGATAAGTGTAATTAGGATATACGAGATCCACTCTCCAAGCACCACTCTTGAATAGACAATACAAGAGTGGTGCTTGCAGATATATTGAATTTAAGAATATGAGTATCTAAATAGGTAAGTTTTTGTTCAGACCAAAATTCTGTTGGACTTTTTAAGCACCTTAGCTCATGGGGAGTAAAGGTTATGAAGGTGTTCTGAGATATGCGAATATTTAGAGACCCTGGTGATGAACCTTGCTGCAGCATTAAAAACGGATTGAAGTTTGTTAGTTTGGTATTTAGCAAGGCTGGAAAAAATGCCGTTGCAGTAATACAGTACCATATCTACATAATTGTAATATTTTAAACACCTGTAATTTCAGCAGGACAGAACAACCTGAACAACATCCTCTAACTATGATTTTTATCAGTATTTTTTTTCTAAAATTACGCCCAGACAGCTGCTGACTTGGAACCAATTATGATAAACCATCCCCTTACGGTGCTAAAAAAGTCCATGATGCTCCATCGAGCTCCAGTGCTGTACACTCGTGTACAGGGAACACAAATAAAATTTTATAATTTTTAAGTTGGATGAAAATAAATATTTTATAATTATTAACTGGGTAAATCATTTCATTAGTGGTACATGTTATACCTACATGATACGTCCATTACAACCGCAGACCGCCGCGCCGGCTACTATTAACGACCGTACCCCTCTTGCTCACTACCACACCACTCACTGTTATGAACTCACGCAGACAAATGTACATATATTATGCAATAACATTTTTTTCCAGATTTTTCGATTAAACGGTTTTTTCTGTTGCGTTCGATAAATACTTGCATGTTTTAATTATTTTATTCAATACAGAAACACCTAAAGGAACCCTAAAGAACACCTAAAATATGAAGTCTGTATTTTGTATGCTTACAGAGTTAATGAAATAATTACAGACATGTCAAATCAGTTGACAATACCGGCAAGGAAGGGTTAAAACGTCATAAACAAGTTCGCAGAATATTATTCATTAATCATCCATTAACCACTGCTCCATACTGATTGCGCTGAATCCACCTTCCCGCTGCAGATACAACAAATCCTATGATTTCACAATATTATATTCACGATTTATGATATCTCATTCATGCGGGATTTTATCTCCTTCGATCTGGCGACCGGCGATACCTTCTACCTTCGGCTTCAGTCCTCGTCCCGCCATTTACTCAGTCGGCAAAGTAGGTAATAATTGGCCGGTCGTGAGCTCGCTCTTCCTGTCGAGCCGCGTCGGTAACCATCCAAATTACAGGGCGCTACGTTCTGTTACCCGCCGGCCATGTTTGTTTATGGATGCGTGACTAGACCGCGCCGATTATTTCAAATATCGAACGCAATTTTCCTATTAACGAGGAATCCTTTTGCCGGCGCCAATAACGAGGATATCGACGGTGTGTTTTTATACCCGCCATGATTATTTACAAACATGCCAATCAGCTAATCACCCGCGTATGGTGCGCCTCATGTGTGTCTCCTGTCCGCGTATTATGATTATGAGGCTTGACAGGCCCTTCAATTTATTATGATGACTGATGATTACACCTGTTGCCGACTTCAATCGCAAAACTAAACATTAAAATTTCCAAAAAGCGGTTTCGAGAAATTTTGGCGCATTGAATACCGATCGTCCTGTACTACTATAGGAAAACGTTCGTACAGGTTAATAATGTCGACAATAATGGAGGGCGCTGCGATCGCTAAAAGTTTTTTTTTAATGGCAGCACCAAGATAGAGAAACTAGCTGAAAGGAAAAGTGATGAGGCATAAAAATTGCACTGTGGTTCAAGTGAATATTTTTCAAATCAAAACGGTGTTCAGAAATTAGTGGTATTTCCTGAAAATATGATTCCGAACTTCGTGTTTTTTTTAAGACTTGTGGTTTTTTTTTGGTGTACTTTATATCGAATAAGTCATTTATTGAATGTTAAGTAATTGAATTAAGTCATTTTTCACGTCCAGCCAAGCCGTCAGATTCGGAAATCAAACATAACATCATTGTTCTAAAATCGGTGTTACCATAGTAATGAAAGTTTTTATTTTATTAAATGTCTTTATTAAGTTACCAGACTCTATGTATCTATCTCAATCAGAGTTGACTCGAGCACACTTCCCAAGCAGAGCACACTTCTCCAAAAAATATGGAGGCGTAAGCAGGGTAGAAGACTATTTCTCAGTGACGCCTCGCAAGGACATCACTGTCGGAAGTGTATGAATATATACACACAATCCTTAAGTGTGTATTATTTGGGTAAGCTCTAATTTTAATTATTTTTTAATTGGGTAGTATTTGTTACATATTCTAAGTGAACAACAGATTTGTAGAAGATATTTTCTTTCCTAACGTAAGCTATGGCTTGTCCTAAGGAAAGGAGTATGCACTCCTTTCCTTAGGACAAGCTAATAATAAAAAAAATATATTTCAACATAGTATACATTTCAATATAGTATACGTTTCAATGTAGTATACATTTTAACATAGTATACATTTCAACATAGTATACATTTGAACATAGTATACATATCAACATAGTATACATTTCAATATAGTATATATTTCAACATAGTATACATTTCGATATAGTATACGTTTCAATGTAGTATACATTTTAACATAGTATACATTTCAACATAGTATACATTTTAACATAGTATACATTTCAACATAGTATACATTTCAATATAGTATACGTCTCAATGTAGTATACATTTTAACATAGTATACATTTCAACATAGTATACATTTGAACATAGTATACATATCAACATAGTATACATTTCAATATAGTATATATTTCAACATAGTATACATTTCGATATAGTATACGTTTCAATGTAGTATACATTTTAACATAGTATACATTTCAACATAGTATACATTTTAACATAGTATACATTTCAACATAGTATACATTTGAACATAGTATACATATCAACATAGTATACATTTCAACAAGGTATACATTTCAATTTAGTATACATTTCATCATAGTATACATTTCATCATAGTATACATTTCAACATAGTATACATTTCAACATAGCATACGTTTCAACATAGTATATATTTCAACATAGTATACATTTCAACATAGTATACGTTTCAACATAATATACATTCCAACATATATTATGTATTTAAACAAATGCTCTCGATTTGAACAAGGCATTAGAAAATAAACAAATAAAAATATACAACCTAGCTAATGTATCGTAGATACATACCTGCTAATGTTACAAAGTAAATAAAATTAATGGATTGAATCCACAAATGCTTTTCGAATATACTTTATGGAATTTATGAGCGCGCCTGTTGACAGGTCTGTAAGTCTACAGGTAGATAGGTAGAGTATACACAAAACTGCATCAAGCCAAGCCAGGACACGGAATCAAATATATAAAGTGTTTTATTTAATCCTTTCAGACCTGAATTAAAACTGGCAATAATAAAATAAAATTTTGAAATTTTTGGAGCAGTTTTTTGTTGAACACTTTAGAAGCTATTGCTACTTTTATTTGAAAGAACATTAAAATAAAAGTAGTAACACAGGTCTCTAAGGGCGTGTTTCACTTAAAATTACAAAACATGTATCATTTTGTTAATTCAAAAAAATTCCATAAAATTAAACAATAAAACTCTTCTTCAATTAAGGAAAAATCACCTTGTGAGAAATCTTTTTTTTCTTCATATTAATAACTATGATTATAATAATTATTTTTGTTTTGGTAGCTTGGTTATTCCTTAATTTTGTTTAAATTTCTATTTTCTAATTTAAATATGTAGTGGTATTTTATAATTTGGTTTATTTTATATAATTATTTTTTATATTCATACTCAATTACATAACTTATCTCGTCAATTATTCTTAATTTTTGTTTATTTTTATAATTTGTCTATGCTTATGTGATTATTTTTTTTTATGGTATACGTTATATCCTGATGAGGGAACCATTGATATCGAAACTTGTTGATATTTATTTATTAAATGGTAGTTTATACAAAATACGTCTCAATCATTCGATAAAACATACCTTCAATACTTACTTATAGTCAAAATTAAACCAAGATAAAATAAAATAAAATCGAACCAAGATAAGTGGACGATTTGATTCAGTGTCCTGGCCTGACTCGAGGTGGTTTTGGTACACATCGATGCGTCCAGCCGAGAGCTGCAGCAGTATGGGTATGAATATTGGGTAGGTTGTTCAGTACGTCTCGCCCGAAATACCATACATCAGAGTAATCAATTAATTCCTTTATCCGTGGCCTTAAGCGAACCAAAAAACACCAATAAAACACAGATTTACTCAGAAACAAAACTCAATGTTAATGTGTGAGGCTGGTTTGTCGAATGGAGTTTATCACTGTCGCAGAAGTCCAACGCTCTTCAAACCACTGAAGGTAAAAATCGATAGTAGCGTGCTGTTGACAATTCTGGTGTGGCCTAAGTAAGCTCAATAAAGGTAACAGCCAAAAATACGGAAATTAATTGAAGGTGATATAGGTGATAAGTAATAAGGATCTCCCGTACATTTAAAAAAAAACATTCACCGCAATTTTAACTTAAATGCGGGTATGTTTAAAATAAATTAATAAAAAATACTCTGTAAACTTCCCTTTCGAAACAGTTTTCAATTTACATACTGAAAATTTCCATTTCAAGGAAGAGAAAAGCATTCAAAACGATAAGCCATATCTCAATCATTTTATATTTTGCTTTTTATGAAATGTATTTAACTTAAATTCGCTAATTTAAATCCAAGTGACGTTTAAATCCGTGAAAATAAACCGGGCTTTCATTTAAATTATATTTTTAGTATTGTGGTCCAGAGTGGAAGACACTCTCAGTATCACCCGGTGAAAGACCACCATTCAGAATTGAAAAATTGGTTGAAATGGCTTGTTTGGTGACCAGATCTGAATAGATCTGATTCCCCGCCTTCCTCTTCCCCTTCTCTTTCTTCTCCCCAATACCTCCAGCCTCACAACATTCCCCAATTGGGGATGCCATAGTCTCACTGGCTCCAGACGGTTGGGAGCAGTTGGGACTCTTGTGCGGTATTCATATAAAAATATAAAAAAGTGTCCATGCCTTGCCAATATTTTCCACGATACTTTTTTTCATCTATAATAATAATAATCGGATGATTTTTATAGCGCCGCTTTTGTGAGAAATCACCTCAGGGGCGCTGTACAAATATTACTTCCTATTCTTATATTATTCTTATGTTACGTCTATTCTATGAATTTATTATTATTTATTTGTTTATTCATTTTTTTTTTTTGGACAGGCCATCATTACACATTATTTATACACCATATAAAGAGATGAAGTTAAATTATATTCAAGAATGTATTTAATATTACCAGACGCTAATACAAATGATAGAGTGATTGTTTCCATTATATTCAAGAATGTATTTAATATTGCAAGACGCTAATACAAATGATAAAGTGATTGTTTCCATTATATTCAAGAATGTATTTAATATTGCAAGACGCTAATACAAATGATAGAGTGATTGTTTCCATTATATTCAAGAATGTATTTAATATTGCAAGACGCTAATACAAATGATAAGAGTGATTGTTTCCATTATATTCAAGAATGTATTTAATATTGCAAGACGCTAATACAAATGATAGAGTGATTGTTTCCATTATATTCAAGAATCTATTTAATATTGCAAGACGATAATACAAATGATAGAGTGACTGTTTCCATTATATTCAAGAATGTATTTAAGCTAAGACAAAGAATTATTATCCATATTTTTAGGATAAATAACACCGAACACTCTTAAAAGGGTGGAGCGGCGGGGGAGGATGGTGGCCGGTGGGATTTATCCAGAGGGCCCTCAAAATCTTCTTTGTCTTGGTTACGCCCCTGGTGGCGTGAGGGGTCGGATTGATGTTCGTCTGCACGTACGCCAGGCGCTTGTCAGCCGGCTTCAGGATCCGGAGGAGCACTTCATCGTGTAGTCCACTGACATCATTGCTCCTGCATTATCGAATTCTCTGCAGTGCCAGTTGCTTCTTGGCAAAGAAATCATACCCGTCCTCTACCACCTGATGCACCCGGCAGATCAGGTCAAAGTCGTGCTTGTTGAGGTACTTGGCCACTATCTCAATGACGTAGGTAAAGGCTCGTTCTCGCCCTAGCTGGTGTTCTTGTTGGGGTTCACTTCCCGGTTGTATACAATATTTTTTTACAACCACCGCACTTCACTAGTTCCGCACGTGTTCGACCGACCGCCGCCAGATGTATTATTACTCTAAGGATGTGACCGATGTCTAATGCGTTAATTCGGAAGAACGAAGCAGATTTCAACTCAAAATATTTGGCTTTTTATTATAAACTTAATTTAAGCCCGAAACGACAGCACTAAAATTATGTAATTTTTATAAATGTAACCTAAAAATTATTGCGGTTATTTTATGCTATTTTTACACCGGGAAAATTAATAACTTCCCGATCCTTCCAAGGTAAATCGGGAGCGACTACAAAACGCAGCCGGCTGCCACGAGGGCGCCATCTATGTATACCTTTCTACAAAAACTTATGTACATATGTTTATTTTTTGTGAATTTTGGTTTTGTCGTACTTTTATACTTTTCTACAAAATTTATTTATGTATTATTTCTTGTCTGTTGTTTTCTGTTATTGTATTATTTCTACTTATCTTTTTGTATCACCTATTTAATGTTAAAAAATATTTTTATCCCAAAATAAGTTTAATAACTCACGGATTGCAATGTAGCAATACATAAAATAATTTAAAAAATTATAAAAATTTGAAAGATATTATTATATCAAAAACACTGGTTTTAGCAAACTAATTGTTATTAATTTATAAAGCTAAGTTTAAAAAAATCAATATAACCTTGCTAAACATAAACCAATAAGTAAAAACTTGATCCCCAACAACTTATTGAAAAACAAATATAAGGTTTTCCACATGCGCGCAACGGGGGGGGGCTCAGTTTTTTAATCATCGCTTGTCTGAGATTTTTATTAGACAGCTGAGTGAAATTATGAAGGAAATTACCGGAGGACTGGTCTTGGTTGGGACATGTTTCTATGTTTGACCGCTCAAGCTATTTAAAAATTCTTACTAAGATAGATGACCTAACCTTAGATTTTTTTGGATGTTTATTTATTATACCAGCTACAATATTTTAAATATGTTTAATCACTTACATTAAGATGATATTACGTTTTAAGAAAACGTTGTGCACCAAATCCAATAATTCATTCTGCAGCCGATCCATTGAGTACTAGATCAAGTAATTAAAACGACCCGTTCTAATTCGCAGGAATGTTGGTCCCACTTTTGAAGTGTCTCCGGGTTGTGAAAACTTACCTATGGAATTAATGATTCTACGTATTAAGATAACTGCAAAAAAATTACTTAAAAAGTAACTTTTTTTAATTAACAGTAGCAATGCTTTTAAAGCGTCAATGATTAGTAGATACTTTCAGTATCGCCCTGGTGAAAAAACACAATCCTGAATCGAAACGTTGCTTTAAATGGCGTTAGCCGTGTTTAGTGAACAGATCTGAATAGCCAAGTATTCCCCATCTTCCTCTTCATCATCTTCTTCCCCCCTCCCCATAACCTTCAGCCTATCAACATGCCCTAATTGGGAATGCCATATTCTCACTGGCTCCAGGCGGTTGGGAGCAGTTGGGACTCTCGTGCGGTACTAACATAAAAAACAAAGAAAATGATGTAATGTTGAAAATATTATTATTATATATTTTATATATTATTTTTTTGTCTTGCGGTCTCGTGCACGTTCATGAAGGTTTTTAAATTCTAAAGTCTCGGTTACATGGAGCGATATCGACTCTGTTATGTTGCCGCGATGAGTGATCGCTACTTCTTCTAGTCACTAGCAGGGAGTCACACAGAGCTGCTGGAACGTTTGGAACTGCGAGAACTGTCAAAAGAAGTACGAACCTCGTTCTGTATTTTTGGAACGAGTGATTCGTTTGAACTATGCCGAGCTGAGTAAACAATTGTTAATTGAAATAGAAACGCCTCGCAAAAAAGGAAATGGGTTCGGGACTGGATTAGTTGAACGGAAAAATAAACAAAAAACAATAATCAAAACCAACCGAAATGTCAGTTGTTGTTGATGTCAGACGATGCGACAGCAGCACCGAAAACCGACAACTAGGTCACTTGACCGCCGAAATAGCGCATTTATGGCAATGAGAATTGAACATGTTCTAATCGAATCGGGCGAATGTTTGTATGACCGAGGCTCAAAAAAATGTATGTATATTCAACTGCAAAAAAAAATTATAATTATCTAAGAACAAAGTTCTGCTTCTCTTGTTTCTGGTGCGTGTTCTTCGTGGTACAATGTCACTGTAATATCAAACTCCAGCATTTACCTTCAAATTGCACTGTAGTTCTGACTTTTCGAAGACAAAGTCACAGGGCCGATGTAAATGCATTCAGCGTAGATTAATTCCATTACAGTGCAGTAGCAGTTCCCTTTCTCCGGCGGAGCCGCAAACCGCAAGATCGTGGCAACTTGGTCTGTCCGTTCTTTAGCCTTGTACCTGCTAGTTAATTTTTATCTCTTGATAATATTATGATGATCAGATTACACTGCGAATAAAAAAAACTAAAAAAATCACTTGCTTTTAAAATTTGCACACTTTTTTGTGCATAAGTAGGTACTAACTCGTATCAAATTAAAAACAAAAACCATTCTCGATACAAACCAAAATTTTGCCTTCGTTTTGTGGTCGTTGGCGGTAAAAAATTGAATTGTGCTCATTTGTGCGCCCTTGAGGTGATTTTTCACAAAAACGGCGCTATACAAGTCATCCAACTATTATTATTATTATTATTAGAAGGGTGTATGTAATTTTTTATCGAGTTATTCAACGAAAGATCGTTGGCAAAGCTTTTAGAGTTACGTTGCTGGAAAAACAGTAAGGATAACAATAAAATATTAATATTATTGTACATCTAAAGACGTACAAAAAAACGAACTTTTATGTCATACTTTACGAAATGACAAAATCATGTATACCCTTCTACGTGGGCACAATATTCAATTAGTGCCTTAGAAATTTTAAATAAATTAAGTAATTCTATACTTATGTAATATATTGTGTACATAATGGGTGTCAAATGGTTTTCGGAAATCTTTTTTTTTAAATGAAAAATTTCCAGGAACCCGTTTTTAATTGTCTGCGTGAAAAATCTGTCACTTAAAGGGGACGTGCCTTAGAATTATTACCCTCAGTCCACAAATTTCTGATCGAAGTGTATTTTCTATGAATTTGGTAAAGAACTTGTACGCCCATTTATTCAGTTGGCTACAGCTATCAGCGGAATGTGATGATAATATAACCATTTTCAAATATTCAATTTAAAAAATCCACAAAGGCTTACCTTTCGTCATAAATTAAAGCACGCCACTGTTGGTAATGGAATGTTTTTTTATTTATTTAATGTACAGCCTGACATTTAAAAGTAGACAAAAATTGAGGGTGCTGCTCTTTGCTGATCTTTTAAACAAATATCAGCAAAGAGCAACACAAAGATGGCTCATAGGAAAATCAAATTATGTTTTCAAAATCACAATGGTCCAAGTGCAGATGTTTTATTTTAACCGAACGGTGTTCTGAAATTAATGGTTCTTTCCAAAATGAGAGGATTCTACATCATATCTTCTCTATACATAAAAATGAATATTTGTCTGTATGTTCTCGATTTTCTCGAAAATTACTTCACCGGTTTCGCTGAAAATAGCACAGTTAGTAACGGGAAGGTTTAGAGAGTAGTTTGAATGAAATCCAATATGTTAAACTGTTGCCATAACGTTTTAAAATCAGTATGAAAACCATAGAACCCGCCATGTTATATTGAGGTTAGCCCATAAATATATCACTCTGGTTAGCCACAGATTGCATATTCAAAAGAAGAAGGTTTGTTTGGTTAGAATATTTTCAAAATGGAAAATACAAGTGGGTACCTACTTACGAACTTTTTTTATTTAGATATGTTTTGAAAAGATAAATGTTTGGAATGAAATCAAATTTTCAAATTGTTTATTTGTTTAGAGATAGTAATAGTCGTCACAAGGCATTACTTTCGCTGTAAAATCATTTATGGCACCCAAACAACGGACAAGAATTCACAACTTCATAAATTTTTCCCAAAAAAAAAAATTTCGACCAAGGTCGGGTACACATCAGCTAGATCTAAGATACATTTTTTTATTATTATTTAACGCTTATTTGTGAAATTGTATGAAGCAAAATTACCATAGGCTAATTTCTTTTTACATTTTGAAGATAAGATAGGTTTAAAGTTACACCAAACAGTAATGCGAATATTTCCAATACATTTTCACTTGTTTAACCTTGAAGACTATAATCTGATTTCATTAGTCTTGAATTATATTTTTTCTCGTATTAGTAGTGATGTTGAAATTTTTTTTTGCATACGTTATTTTTATTTCGACTTCGAAAAAAAAGGGATTTATTTAACACTATTTTTTTTTTTAAATAATATTTTTCAACACTTATAGTTAAATGACTATTTTAATTAATAACTATAAACATGTTTCGAAACTAATAGTTCCTTCATCAGGATACAATTTATACTGGTGAGAAAAAAATAATAATAACAATAATTATGACATAGGGATAGGATAGATAAATTATAAACATAGACAAAAACAACAATAAGCGATGAGTGAATTTTATATATTGTTTATTCGTAAAAAGCGTTTACTTTGTGGTTTGTCATAATTACAATATAAACGTATAAATTTTTATTATGTAACTATTTAACATTAATAATTCTTATATGCATTAATATTAGAAACTAGAAATACAAACAAAATCAGAAAAAAAATCAAGGCAAATTTTTTTCCCCTCATTGTATCCTGACGAATTAACCATAGATATATATATTTCTTAAAATAGTGATTTGAACAAAATATTTTTTTATGATTTATTTTTAAATTATTCCACAAAGCGAACATGCGTTTATTGGTGAATTTAAAAAAAAAATATTGTACCGAAATTGGATTCCACTATATAGAATAAATCTCAGAGCAAAATGAAAAAAAATAACATTGCGCATTTATATAAAGCAAGGAGGAATAGTAAAGGTTTATCCGTTGGTTAGTTTTACATTAAAAACACATAAAAAAAATTGTAAATACTTTGTGAATTTTGAATTAATACGTCCTTAAAAATGAATCTCGATTGTTCCGAAGCAAAAATCTTCTAGAAATGAACTTTAAAATGATTGAGGTTGGAAGGTACTCAGCGTTTATTAACAGGAACACCTTTCGCAGCGAGCGTTTCGAAACACCCAAATATTTGGTAACCGTAAAAGGTTAATCCAAAATATTTAAGAATAAATTAAAATAAGATCATGTAGCCGACTTCTTGCACAAGCTGCAAAGGTACGTGATTGTATTAATACAGGGTGTTGCGTTGCAAACGGATATTTCATTAGTTTGCGCTGTGTTTCGTGTCGAAGAAAAATAAAATAGTACCTACCTTGTTAATTTTGAATTCTAAGTAAATGGTTGTGTTTTTATTGCCGAAAACCATAAACAATAATAATAAGTGTTTATTTCGGTAAGTGGAGAGGTTAGTGCGGTCCCACACACTCCATATAAAAGCTTACATACATATGTTTATAAAAATAAAATTATAATAAATTAGTAGGTGAATGATACATGACACATAAAACCTAAATAAAAACTAAGTACATGAAAATAAGGTATTTAACGTAGTATGCGTCGATGCTGGAGGCTGAATTGAGGCGGGTTTTCATGATGAGGATCTTCCCGGAGCTGTTTATTATTTCCCTTATTCCAACCACCCTGGATCTTATCATAGGTACCACTGACGTCAGAACTAATAGACTTGCATGAATGTACCATTTCGACGGCTAAACGCAAAGGTCACGTGATACCCATTTTGGCACCAACCTACTTATCTGCCGTCCACATTTGTTTCTCGCGACTTTGACTGCGGTATGCAAATGACAAAACATTTATAAAAAGGGTCAAACTAAATACTCTTACAAAAAATTCTGTTTTTATAAACAAGCCGAACCTTTTTACTTAGTTGCTGTTTTATTTAAATTGGCGGCACATCTAGCTCGCTCCATGCCCCTCCTATTTTTTTTTCTTCCCCTTGCGTGTTAAGGCTTCCCCATGTATTATTTGCTCTATGATCTAATTTGAGTACCACAAAAATACACTGTAAACAGTGTAAACGAGTCGATTGGAAATGCGAGACCTACATAAAACACACCAGTTTAACTAAAGAGACCAAGGAAACCTATCTCGTTTTCAGATTTCGATAATGTACTTTTTTTCAAATAAATCGTCGCCTAGAACACATTGTATATCTGTTGAACGTATGTCCAAATGTATAAAATCGGGTATGAAAGAGACAGCTTGACTTATGGAAGTTTATAAGCGAATGAATGGTTGTCTCGTTCTTCTTGATGCCATAGATTCATACTTGTAATATTACGAGTTTAATTCCTTACCCCACACCAACCCAGATAAACATTGAAGACGACACGCCACAGTACCTTGACGTGGTCGTCGCTAATGGGGTCTTAATTAAGGATAAACGAAACGTAATACGCACCCACAGATGGCGCTAATTTAAAATATTTTAGGAAAAAACCGTAATTTTAGCACGTAATGCTTTTAAATATTGAAATAAATTGTTTTTTGGTGGGTGTACACACGGAACATGAAATGAAATAAATTGTTGTAGTGGTCCCAGAGAGATATCATAAGTACGTTATCGTCTTCTGTCTTTCGTTTTCATACAAGAAGCGTGAGATGAAAAATATATATGCAAGACGATCGTCGTTGACGCACGTACGAACTCTGGCTGGGACTACTATACCGCAGATTAAAAGCCCAAGCCCTTCAAGAAACCAATAAAAATAAAATATAATAATAAAATAATATACTTTGTCTTCACCACTTTATTAATACACAGATATCTATATGTTTCGATGCTTTTTTCATCGGAATACATATAATACATTATATATTATTTGTATTCTATATATTCCCGATGAAGAAAGCATCGCTTTCGAAATATGTAGATATCTGTGTATTAATAAGACTCAAACTAAAGACTCAACAGAATTCAAAACTAATCTTAAAACACATCTTTTCAGACAATCGTATCCATAAATTGAAGAAATTCACCTGTAAATTGCTTAGCTAGGCTAGCCGGTTAGTACTTAGTACATTAAATAAATAAAAATTTAAAAAATTTAAAATTCACGCATCTGTGCACAAATGCGTCCACAACCCGCAACGCTATAAATAACCGAAGTGTAAACAAAATAAAAAATGTTAATATTTATTAAAAGCTTTTTAAGGTAATTTTATAGATATTTTCGAGTCCTAAAATTCAATTTATGAATACTTTCCAGTCCTAAAATTTATAAGTATTTCAATAAATACCAACTCTTCTTGTGCTACCAATCTTCTAATAAATGTAACATCAATAGAAAAGGAGCAACAAATAACCATGTAAAACTATCATCTCTATAAATAAATTTTCTAATAAAACTGTGTTCATCTGAAGCGACCTGCCAGGTAAGTATGTTTTTCTGTATCTGTTTGTACATAATTAGTTAAGAAATATTTGTACAGCGCCCTTGAGGTGATTTTTCACAAATACGGCGCTATACAAATCATTCAATTATTCTTATCATTATTATTATTAATAAAGTGGTGAAGACAGGGTATATTATTTAATTAATTTATTAATATTGACGCACAAAGTGAATACCAATCGTTTGAAGAAATTATACAATATATGATTTAAAAACTAACATACAAACATTTTGTCACTACTATTGCAATACCAAGACGTTAACTGTCTTTGAAATTTTGATCCTCATTAAAAAAAAATTAAATCAAATTTAACAGTTCGTTTTAAAGAAACAATGCAAAACATCGTAATTCGTTTTCTTACCTTTCATTTTACATGTGTTTTTAATTTGTAAAATTGATATTTCAAATTTTTCTTATTTATCTAACATCTACATGGTTATTTCAATACCCAAATGTCAGATGTACAAAATGTCACCTTTCTTTGCTAACGTTAAAAAATTCAATGTTTTTAATACAAAATAGTGTTTAAATGTGATGTAGATTCTTCTAAATTAGAATTTCTAGACAATTGTGCTTTTTTAAACTTAGAATAATCTTCCTGCGTCCCATCTTGGTGCTGTCATTTAAAACGTTTGAAACGATAGCAGCGCCCTTAGTTTTTTCTCTACTATAAAATGTCAGACTGTACCTACATAATTATATTCAAGTAATGATTTTTAATGTTTCGAACCCCTAAGAAAGATGTTATTAAAGCCCTGTATATCGCGTTATTTGTTGATACAATGAACCGGCTTTAAGCGAATGAGATGCCATTAAACAGAGCCGACATCTTATAAACACGATATTAATATAATATCCGATAAACTGCATACACTGACCGCGAGACTCGGTTCTCGTGATGGCGGCGGGTATTTCGTATAAAGACCGATTTGCTGAGATTGCCTGCCACATTACATATTGTTGTAATTCTCGCCGCATGAATGCTTTGTGTCAGGAAGAATTAAATGTGAATCTTCTCTGAGTATCGATTTCATCCCGAGTTATATCAGGAAATGAGATTTTACATATCGCAAAGACATAAGAGAAAACATTGTGGATTTTTATAGACAGAACATCCACATCCATTAGAGCAGGAATGCTCTAGGCGTTTTCACTTTTAAAACACAGATGTCAAAAGAATACGCCATTTTGGACATCTATTTATACAGCTGGCATAAACTGAATGTAACTGAATTTCACCAACTCTTGCTGCTCCCAAGGTACTGCAGCGTTACGGTAATGCTCGTGGAAGAACGAGTTGACTCTTTCAGAGCACTTCTCCATCACCGCATGAAGAGCCTATGCCGCGTTATTTCTCAATTCAACAACATTCATCGATGTCATGTCTGCCTGACAAAGCCCCCATCAATGACCACCGAGATAGAAGTCCAGCAAATATCCTTCATAAATACATTTTTTTAAAACTGCCTGTTTTTTGTTTTCTATTATTACTTTATGCTGAGGATTATTATTTACGATAATAATAATAAGTAAATAATAATAAAAAATTGATAGAGTTAACAATCTCGGGGCCTATGTCATATTTAAGGAAGCTGTGTGGAGGGCCTTTTTGAGGGGAAGAAGGAATGAATATGGGTTTCTGAGAGACCCATGTTGCAGGAGGTAGGAAACACAGTCGGGTTGTTGAACTCAAGAATGAGTCCTATAAACGACCCGTTCTCGTGTGTGAAATGTAAACCGTGTATAAATAAATGTTGGGCGTGCGTTTGGCGTATTTCCTGACTATGCACCAGTGATGGAGGGATCAATTCCGCCAGTTCCTCAGAGCATCTCGCATTAATAAATACCGGTAGAACAAGGACAGCAGTCCCACCTGACGCCTGTGCTCTAAAGATTGCAATCCGTTTGTTAAGATAGGACAATCTGTCTAACGGACCGCCCGTATCTTCACATAGTCGAGGCTTTTTTTTGGTATTCTGGGGCTCCATACCAGAGGTGGCTGCCAAATTCAATAGTGGAGCGTACTTACGATTTGCACGGGGTCAGCAATTGTGTACTATTAATATATAATACATATATTAAAGTAAAGCTAATCGTATGATTCCATTGCGATCTCATCAGTTTAAATTACCATGTAAATATAGTGCAGATGATGTAGCGCTCGTGCGTGTCTACTTCAACCTAGTCACAGAGAAAATCCTTTCAACCGACGTTCATAATATTGTGAATGGTGACTTTTTTATCAAAATGACAACAAAACACTGACTTCTAGAAACTTTCATTAAAATTGATTATAGTATTTTCGTGATTGGTCCAGGGGAATCCTGTTAGCAATACAGATGTCCTTGACCACAGGGTATCTTATGTCTTTTTGAAATAAAATAAATACGTAGGACGTAGACAATGAAAACGATACATCAGAAGAGATTCCTTTCAATACATTAAAAAAACTTGACTCGAGCGAAACTCAATACACGAAGTGGCTTCTTGTAAAATCCAACAGTCGTGTCCACCCGCTAACCTCCTCCTACATAACCCCTCAGTCGCTGACACATTCGTGGTACCTTAGCCCATAGCCCTCTGCTTTCCATATCTCTTTATTTACTCTATTGGAGTAGTGGTGGGTACAAAGGGGGAACAGGGTACAGCTAAATGGAAAGGTTTAATTTCAAAGTTTTCATGTAAAAAAAAAAAATCTTTTTCTACAAAAATCATCATGATGACATACAGATCCTAATAGTATACTACTGGGATCTTACATGAAGCGTGAAAAATGAAAAGGTGGTAAAACTACAATAAACATTTATACAGCATGTACATTACATACGTATTTTATATACAAAAGATATATTGAATGAAGCAGCGCAATCTCTAAAACGCAAACGGTGAGTTCTGGCTTCATAAACTTTTCATAAACATCTCGAATATCTAGATCAACTCGACAATTTTCGGAAACTCACGCCATCATTTCCATCATGAGCTATGTATGCATCATCGAAAAATTCATAAAATTGTCACATAATAAGACAATATACCTACCGTATTGTTCGTGCCATATATTTTAATTATTAGATAAGAAAATCATTTCTGCAGAATTGTATGAAAAAAACCTTAACAGTACAGGTCTATAATGTGTTCCCTATGGAAAGCCGGTGGAGTTGCTCTAGTCATCGGCGCAAAGAAACTACAGTGGTAAAACATATGTAATTGTAATCGCGTTGACATTTTAGTATTAGGTGCTTATATAGGCACAACCTCTGTTCCATTTATGAGATGCAAATAGCCAGGGTGTGACTGATTTTCAAATTGGGAATTATAAATTTGTCACGTTGGCATATGTACACAGTACACTGGACGCCGTTTATTTTTTTTTGTCTGGCGGTGGCGAGCCTGCTGAATTATAATTGATCGTAAAGCAATGTATAAAGAGACAATAAGTCAATCAAACATTCAGGCAGCGTTCAATCCTAGCGCATTTGTGAACGTTCGCACTTAGTTTAGGTAGGACACGCGCGGAGCACTTCATATTGGGTTATTTGTTAATTATTTGCATTGAATTATTTATATATTCTTAATGCCTAGGCTTAATACAATATTGTTAACTAATTAGTATTTTAGAATTTACTAATTATTTTTTAATACTTTTACCATAGTTTCCGGTGCTTAAACAAATATATTTAAATCCAAAGATACTTTTTTTTGTTACTTCCCAGGAACAGCTAATATGGCATATTTTTAAATTTTAGATAGATTTATCAAAATCAAATCAAACTTACGACTTTTCCGACTGTATATTTGTTTTGTTACTTTTCTTGGATTGGCGGTAAGTAAAATATTTTAAAAATTATTGTGTAATCTATAATACAAAACCTTCAGCGCTGAGAACTAGGTTCTGGCAAACTATCAATTAATCGGGAATATACTCGTATATCGTAATTCGAATCTATCTTAAACTACTTAAACGAATTCCGGTTTTTCTATAGTAGCAATTAATTTTTACCGATGCTTGTTTATCGCTAATGACGGTATTTGTTTATTCATTAAGGCCTCTACATAATGGCAAATAGATGTCTCGGGGAGGACCATCTACACAGTCACTAGGTAGGCACTCCTTCAGCTCGGGTAGGTACTGAGTTAAATACCGGCCAGGGCCAGGTAGGTGCCTACAGGAATTAAATGGGCATGCATCGACCATCTCTTTTATCTCCTTCGCAAATATAAAATAAACGAGAGATTCACTCCCGGCGCAAAGGATGCGCTGAGCCAGTGCTAGCCTTCGGAAATTCAACGGAACATCATCTTTATGACCGCATGAATCACGAAGCTCGGTATTTAATATTGTATATTTGAAAAGATATCAAAAAGAAAAGAAAAAAAATTCCGAACAATAATAATCACTGATTCTTCGGTAAATGCGAATTCACTTAGTGACAACAATTTAAATAAAATAATTTAAAAAATATTTTGTTAAAATACTATTTTTTATAAATAAATATCAACGTGTTTCGAACCCAACAGTTCCTTCGTCGGTATACAACGTAAGCTGAACAAATAAGCATAGACAAATTATAAAATAAGAAATAACAATAACTGGAGAGGGGGGTAAATAATTACGTAAAAAAAAAACAATTATATGAAGTAAATGTTGTTGTTTATTTTGGTGCCTTGGTTGTTCCTTAATTTTGTTTGAATTTTTTGTTTCTTATGCAATTTTTTTTCACTATTTTCGTTTTATCGTATAATTATTTTTTTATTAAATGATTGAAAGCTATTTTGTCTAAACCACTATTTATAAAATTACGGTAAAATCACTTTGTGGCAATATTTTTAATTAAATTATTAAACGTTGTTTTGTTTAAATCACTAATAAATAAATATCAACATGTTTACGGTACACAAAATAATTATAATAATAAATAGATTATTTCTATAGCGCCGTTTTCACGAGAAAATCACCTCAAGGACACTTTACAGCATAATTTATCTAACCTATACTTTATCACTTAGACTTATATCTAATAATTTACATCATAGATTAATTACTAATGGCTTACAGCTAAGATTTATAACTACAACGACCTAATTCAGACTTATAATTAGTGACTTACGTCTACGACTTACATAGTTAGCGACTTACAACTTAGATCTGTAGCTAGTGACTTAAAACTAGTGACAGAGGCTTACAACTTACATATTTACATTTTAGAATAAGTTATACACAAAATGTTAATATTTACAAAATCAAAACATAGCCTGATAATGAACAGCAGTGGGGCGAGTTTGTATATGATCCAGCACAGCTGCATTTGTATGCCTCTGATCAGTTTGAGGATAATATACATACATACAGTGGCGACTCGTGACTTTTGAGTAAGCTAGAGTGCTAAGATTGAAAAATACGATTTTATTGATGTTGTTTTAGCTGAAAATGAATATAATTTTATTTCCAAATTTCAATTTTTTTGAATCGTATTTTCAATCTTAGCGCTCTAGCTCACTCAAAAGTCACGAGCCGCCACTGTATACATGCATATCAAATTCTACATGATAATAATGATGGTAATGCTAGACCGATACTTTTATACGATTAAATTTAAAAAATGTTATGAGCGCCAAAAGAAGAAGGATATATAGTTTGTATCCAGACGAAGGAACCATTTGATGTGAAGAATTTCGATATTTATTTCTTAAACTTATAATCATTAAATAATTATCATCCTCAAAAGTTACATTGAAAAAAAGATAATTGTATGTATGTCAACTGAATACAAAGCAACTACCCAGGTTTTTATCAGTAAGAACCATCAAGGTAATGTCTACAAGGTCATTCTTGACAAACTACCGAGGTTTTGGAGCCTGTGCTAACCCAAACACCTACTAATTACTAAAGCTGGGGTGTTTCAAACTCTCGTCGCATTTGATGACCATCAAATCTACGATCAGCGCCATTTTGATTTTTTTGACAGGTAACCATTAAACGCCTGTCATCGGCCCGTTTTAGCGTCCAATCAAATTTTAATAAGACTGCAAGCATGCCAACGTGGCCGTTGTGCTTTACAGCTGATCAAAAGCTGAAACGGGCCTGGAATCATCAATTAAAGGGGACCTTTAAATTTCACAAATTCAAAATGGCCCCTGATTGGCGATAAGATGGTTATCAAATGTGATTGAGTTTGAAACATGCAAACCTAATAACAAAATATATAATGACTCTAGTTGAATGAAAAATAAACGATGTTTGTTTGTTGACTTTTTCCTCTTTGATTATATCTCGGAAGCCTTCTTTCGCACAGCCTCCGTCAGTTGCAGTTCCCGGGAATAATCTCCCTGCCCGGTGCGGGTGTGTGTGTGAAGCGAGTATGCAGTGTAAGCAGGGCTGCATCACCCAAGTATTTGTGTGCATATTTGATGGCGTACCACAGGTGGGCAATTTGAAGCAGGGTGACCCTAATTACAAGGTTCGTCATTTTTTTTAAATTTTCGAATTTTTCAAATATTTTCCAATTAGAATAGCAGTTCAGTTCGTTCACTTGTATAATATATTTGTTATTTATTATTGTTTGATTCGGAGACTGTCTTAACAGCTCCCCCGAGCGTTCAGAGTATAAACAATGTACGAGTATCTCCTATGTTAAAACATACTCCTTTGGCAATAGTCCGACCCCATTGATATTATTTTTTTATTGTGTTCAGGTTTAACTTGTTGAACATTACCATTTTTTTTTTAACTTTTCGTAATTTAATAACAACTATTATTATTCAATTAAAAAAAAACGGTTTATTTGTTTTTTAAAGTTCTGCTAGGTAATTATTATTACGCATAACAGCTGTTTTGCCTTCCAAAGGCATTATCAAACTGTGGAGAAGCCACCTACAGACGATATATTTATATTATTTCTGAGTTAATTTACACAGAAATTAATAAGAGCAAAGGTAAAAAAATTTAAACATTTTATGAGTTTCATTATAAGCATCTATACAGTTTTTTTTTTAAAGAAAAACAAAAATTCCCAGGTTACGAATAACTTGGCAATGTTTGAGGACCTGGCCAGTCTAGGAATTGAACTCACGATGCCTTGGTACGACTGAGACGCGATGCAAATCCAGGCGCTGACCGGACCGGACGGATTTATCATGATTGTGCAAAATAATTAATTAAAATCAAACAGTCAAAATGACTTTTCTCAAAACTAGAACTCTTGACTTAATACTTTCCGCAGTATGCCGACGGTATTACCTAAACATCGATTCGGATTTTTATTATACTAGCTGAAATTCTACAAAATTAATTGCGAAAAAACGAAAGAAGAAAAAATCACTTTTTATTTATTTACTCCCAATAGTCCATGGTCACCCTATCCCGCCGTTTTCGCTCCGGGGCACTTAACGTCAGGGCCTTGACAAATTTACCGTCCCTGTCCAGCGGACAAGGCCCGCGAATCCGGGACATGGCCCACCCTTAATTATCCCTGCAGCCAGCAAGCCCTGTACCTTTACCTTACATCTTATATTATCACGATGCGGAGGGAGCATATAAACCACACAGCAATTCGCAGATGTATATCTTTTACGTTCTACCGATGGGACATTATGCTATGTTCATTTCACTTGTGTCACTGAATTCTGTAAGATAACCGGTATGCATTTTTCAGAAAAAAATATTATTATAAAATCTTTATAATTTATTTACCGCCCGTGTTTACAAGTACACGCGTTTTCTCCGCGCTAGAAATTCACCAGTATTTATTAACGTGTTAGTGATGTAATTATTAACGTAAGAATGGTAGATAATGCTAGATACCTTTTCCCGCACCAAGTCCATCTGGGGATCAAATCTTCGCATACGATATTTATCGACATGTAGACAATTGACCACATTTTAGTCGATTAGAACTGTCAAACGCCTCTGTCGATTGCGGCTGGGCGAGCTAGGGTCGACTGATTACCGTGTGGTTTGACATATATTATTAAATAAAACAAGTCCTTTGTTATAAAATACTAAATCATTCGGATTCGATTATTCCAAACTGTGTCAAATAAAAAATAATTTATTACATACTAGAATAAGAGGGAGACATAATATAAAATGAAGCAATGGAAGAGTGAGACAGATATATGCTTACATATGGACAACATATAAAAGCGAAAAAAGGAGGCAGAACGTCAAAGGAGGGAGTAATTAAGAGGAAGTAGGAAAATTTTGTATTATGTCTCACCTTTATATATATATATATGCTCACTCTATGTATGTTTTTTTTAGTTTTATATTTTACCCTGATGACGCTTGGGATAACTGAAACCGGTTTGTGATAAATTTGAAATAAATTAGTGGTACAAAATATAATTTTTGTTTTGTTTAATGAAACTTTATCGTTTCCATGTTGACAAATTTAATGCGGCGCTGCTAGTCCCAGAGCTATTCAAATATATCCACAGCCTAGGCTCACCATTCCTCCTTATTCTATATTCCAGCATCAATTACCAAGTCCAGATCTCTAGCTAGTAGCTGATCTAGTGTATCCTTTGTATCCAGGGCATTCCTCGTGGCCTGTGCCCACAGTGGGAGATGGGAGATGGGAGGTGGGAGGGTGACTGGTGGGTGGTGGGTTTGCGGCGGCAGCATCCGGCAGGGAATAGATAGATGGCATCTCCACGCGTGATGCATGGCGGCTCTTCATCTACTGATGAGATATCACGAACCTGGCTTTGGAGGAAACTCAAGTCTCCACTAGATTGGCAACATGGTACTTGAGCAGATCTCGGCGCTTCTCTAAAATAACAAGAATGGTGTTGTTTCGAAATAATGAGATAAGACACTGTGGATAATTTATATATTTTTCAAATAATGAACGTACATTTAAAATATTTAAAAAAAAAGTTTTTATAGTGTGACGGCTGTTTCGGCATTTAAAGCCATTTTCAAACTGTGGTTAGGCCAAATTGCGACGACTTACTTATATGATTTCGTTTTAAACGTTATGGTGTTTGAAACGATTTATTCATATTTTACGTAAACACCGATTTGCTCAGAAAATAATTGTGATAATTAAAATTTTCGATTCTGTGAGGTTCTTTCAGTTGAAATCTGTTTCCCCGCTTTTGTTGGTGACAGTTTTTCTTCATTGGTTTAAAATGACGTGAATGCTATTAAGGCAGTGAATTTAAATATGTCTTTTAAATCCGTGAAATATTTTTAGAATTAATTTTGTGAAAATACAAAGATTATATACAAAATAGAGAATTTTAATTATCACAATTACACTCTGACAATTACTTAAGTATTAATAAATCATTTCAAACGCAAGAAAATTTTTAATTGGGTAGGGGTTAAATAAAATAATATAAGTCGTCGCAATGTGGCATAACCACAGTTTAAAAATGACTTAAAAACTAAAATATTTGCAGAACATTAGCATTTTTTTTAAGAATTAAACGCAATAATAATTACGTGGAACAAGATAATAAGAGACAGAATATAAGTATTTTTTCGCAATCAATCATATTTGAAGACCATCAAATCGACGTTCGGCGTCATTATGTCATCTACCCGTTTCAGCTTTTAATCAAAGTTTTATCAGACTGGCAAACATGAAACCATGACCGATCAATTAGATGGTCATCAAAGTGTTGTAGTTTGAAACATCACAGCCTTAATTGGTAAATGGTAGGTATTCAAAAACGATTAATATGTCTACATATATCTTCTGATTATATTATTTGTGAAATGTTCTTTAAACGCCTTTGTCCACTATCCAGCTATTGAGCTATTGGAAGCTTAAGATCTCTTTTAAAGCCAAATAATACATTATTGCTGGATTTAAAAAATAAAATTATTTGAAATCTTTACTAGTACTCTTTGTCACTTGTCTCCCATAGTCTGAAAATGGCCCACCACGGTTTACATGAAATTCCCTCGATAGAAACAATTGCAAAGTATGCCACGAAAAATATAAATAACACCTGTGATTCTATTATTTTACATGTTGTAGGTATAAAAAAAATCGCAGCGCTTCTTTAAATGCAACTTAACTCAGTAGTCTTAAAATTTGTCCTCTATTCTAAATATGTCGTGTTTTATAAAATATTTTAAGCTAAGCGTTATTTATATTAGCGCGCTCCCTCTCTCTTCCATATTAACATATCGCCTTTTCAGACAATGTTCAGTTTCCGATTCCAAATAAGTAAATGAAAAAAAAATTATTCGGTTTTTAAACACAATCCAGGTAATAAATTAATATTGAATGATCTCTCACCTCACAAAAATTTGCGAACACAAAAAAAGGTGTAGGTATTCTATTAAGTGCACAATCGCATGTTGTTACAAGTAAGTTTGTTCTCGAATTGCCAAACTCTACACAACTCCGACAACTTTAGCGCCACTCCTCTGCCTCGCGTGCTTCAATCCATCGGCCAATATTAATGTCCTGCATCGCCTTTATTCCTGCTTTATTATCTCCGAGTTCGCGTCCTCTGTCGCAGCCACCGAAGAGATAAACCGATAGAGGTGTGTCGTGGCATGTCCGTGTGCCCGAAGCTCTATTTTCCTTATGGGCCGCACAAACAAAACAAACATACGTTTCTCTGCATTGGTGCATGTTTACATATTCTTACTTATTACTTAGCTCAATCTTATATATTAAATTCGACACTGCAATGATACAATACCACCATGGACTAGAGAACATTCCGGTAGCTCCTTGAAAAAAAATGTATATTTGCCAACAAAAGTAATTAATGAAAAGTGTGTTTTAATTCATAATTAATGACTCTAATAATTCGGGGTATGAGCATATCTCAAGATGAATTTGTTAACGATTAGATTATCACACAGATTTGGCTGATGCAGCATTATCAAGGGGTAATTTTAATTCTAAATACACAAAAGTATTTATCCCGATAAATGGGGCGCCATGTTATCATTAAAGTAACAATTAAATTGGAGCTCAAGAGAGCTGATAGCCGGGAAATTCTACATAGTAGTTCGTAAGGTCCCTGTCTGGATATCCAACAGAATGTTATTGGTACATCAATGAATAACATGAAATTTCCTTGTACGAGACAACCTCGTTGGATTTGCCTATCTATGGGCCGAGAGGTGTAAGGTTTTACATAATTTGTTAATATCGGTATAGATCACAATTCTAGGTTTCATCTATTCAACGGTCGCAGTGATCTGCAGTAGGCAGGTACTGTGAGCGGATGTTTCTACTAACAAACTGTTGCTGTTTGACTATTTTTAGTCCCAATAGACAAGTGCATGTCTCGAATTGCGCTAACGCTTGTCATAATTATTTTACTTCAATCTTTGTCTCTATATCAACATTACACTAATTATTTAACAAATTAAACGAAATAAATTTTTACATAAGACGAAAAACTGACCAGTCTTGAAAGCGAGACTAATCTATTCAGTAAATTTTAAAACAAGAAATATGCACATATGTAGATATAATCTACTCGAATGTATCTATAATTACATGTTTCTTCTTTTTTCAACTATTTCCAAAATCACCATAATAATTTTTTAATTACGTTAAGTTAAAAAATAAAATAAAAATCTTTTTAAATTCTACACCTAATTCACATTTATAAATCAAAAATAAAATGTTAAAACCAATCTAGTGGACGTAGTAGCAAGTAGTGGACGCAGATTTTTCCATTAAAACTCAATTGAATAGAACTGTAAGCACGGGGTTCTTCCAATTGTGGCAAATTAAAGCAGTGCGGGAAAACCTCCCAAGAGAGGTGACCAAATTGCTAGTTAATTCACACGTTGTTTCACGCCAAGATTACTGCAACGCAATATATGCAAGTCGCCCAAATATCAAATTCACAAATTACAATCCGTTTTTAACGCTCCGGGAAGACTTATCACAGACGTATCTAAATACTCCTCCGAAAGAATCCAGTTCAAGCTTTGCTGGATGGTATTTAAATCAATTAACGGGATGGCTCCGGCTTGCCTATCGGAACTATGTATCCCTGAAAATTCCAATTCACGACAGTTAACTCTTAGATCAGCTATCGGAAAGCTAAAGGAACCAAAGCGAACCAGAGTGAGGGGCCAAGGGTGGGAGATCAGCAGGTACCTGGCCGGGAATGTTGTGTACTTTGTTTATTGGGAATAATTTAAGAATTGTACTTTTATTAAAATTTATTTGATTATTTATGAGTCTACTATTGTTCGTTTATTGTTTTTACTCGCCTGTTTTTATCAATCTATAACACATGTGTATCTTAGTTCATAGTTTAGTTGTATACTGCCCTGAAGAAGCTACGGTAGTAGCGAAACCCGGTTCGCAAAAGTATAAATAAGAGTGATGTAAACAAAGTTATTGTTTTATCATTTTAAATGTTAAAAATGTTTTCAAAGTTTTGTCGCCGATACGATCTAAGGAACAACAAAATCGAATACGTTCCCTATATACGAATATGCTTCATTATTATCAAATCTGCATTGCACTGGTCTATAATGTAGTTCGAAAATGTTATGTTCCGTCATCGCCGCCGGGCTTTGTTGATGTTGGTCATGATCTCATGATTCTCCGTTCCCTGGCTCGGGCTCGGGCTCGGGCTCGGGCTCGAGCAATGAGCAATGTGCATTGAACGACGATCAACGAGCATTTCCCCGTATCACTTGAAAGACACCGCGCCGTGTTTTCCGCGGTTCACCTCTCCTTCTCCGCCCGCTCTCTCCTCGGAGAGGTGATAAATATCTGCGCGTTGAATGCCTCATTGATTTTGAACCACTAACTCATCTGCGATTGTAAATCATACTTGTGTGTGCGAGCGACGATTAGAATTTATTATGACAATACTAAATCAAATCTCTTTGATAATTCTAAATACCTACTTCTGGTGTTATTTAAACAAAATTCGAATCAATTTACGGAAGGGCTAACCACGACGATATTTCCCGCAATTATGTTCATCCACATGCACACACCTTCTCTTATCTTCCATTGCCTTAATCACCAACTTCTTTCATTGTCTTTCGTTCATCTGTGCGTCACCCTACGTAGGTACTTAAGGTACTTGCCTAAACCACTACAAATTCTACAAATGAAGTGAAAGTGGATTGCTGCGATATTTGTGATACATATTCAGATTGCACTTTATTGTGCAATCCGCAAAGGCTGAAAATCTGTGCCTACCCTAAGACAAACAACGATCCACCAAGAAAAATTAAAAGACAATAGTTTTTATTTTTATTCAAGTGTAATAATTTTCTAAGAAACAGTTAAGAACTGGCATGCTCATTTTCGTTCAGTTGGCCACAACAACCAACGGAAGATGATAATAAAATGGAATATTTAAATATTCAATTCACATTTTTTCATACCCGAACTTTAAAAACTGCACATTTAGTCATAGAGCAATTCACGCCACTGCTCGTTGGTACATAGTGTAATATTTTGCTAAAGTTCATATTAATAATACTCATTTGGTTTTTTTTCCTACTAGTTTCGTCACTATATTCATCACATCTTCACAATTTTCATCTTCAAATTGTAAATTGAAATTCATATTTTTAAAACATTTAATCTAATTTTACCTTCATCTTAATCTGTAATAAATTAAAACGTTGTTCTAAATAAATTATTTTAATTTTCAATATATTATTTTTTCTTTGAAGACGCATGAAGATATAACGAAAACAGTTGGCTAAAAAATAAAATATGGAACAAGGTGAAAAATATTTTTTTTTATCATGCTATTAACTATTTGTGATACATGGAAGTTAATTCACTATGTGTGGTCAGTCATCTAACTTACAAATTACATTTTAAACACGAAAGCCATTAAATTAAGTAATCAGTAATACTATAATCAGCACCTTGTTGTATACCCTACTATTAAATTGCCCGGGTCCTCTCTCCCTCGGAAGACGTGGACCTCATTAAACCGCATCCGATGGAGTCTATGAGTTTATGATGCGTAAATGGGCCTAATGAATGTGGACATATTCAAACAACGGAATACATCGTATAAGAATGTCCCCTTAATCAGTTTCCCTATGGCACATCTGTGCTGAACCAAGTGACTCCCGATGCCGTCGACTGGCTGAATAATCTCAGCATCCCACTATGACCTCCACCATCCCCCCTCAACCATCCCTTCTCCACCATCCCTCCTCCACCATATGAAGAAGAAGTAATATTGTGGAAAACCTGACAAAAACGTACTGACTAAAATTACATATCGACTGTGTTTAGGAAAAAGGTAGTAACCCTCAGAATCATTTTTTTACAGGAGAAGTAAAAACGTTGCAAAGAGTGAGTTTTTCTTTTTAAAAAGGCGGTTTTTATTTTATTTTTTTAAATTTTGTTTTCTTCATAACAAGGAATTAAATATTATTATAAATTTTGAGTTTTCATTAATGAGTTGTATTTGGAAAACGACACATTATTTTATAATTTTGGCATATATGTGGGTCAAGTCATTTTTCCTTGCTGTATATTTGGGATATCCTAAAATAAATAAAAAAAACTTTAAACGTGTTTTTATTAAAAAATAAATATTAGTGGCCTGATTCCTTTCTCGGTATGTTTTATGGGTAAGGAAGATAACATTTATATATCGGTTTCACAAAACATGCGCAACTGCCTTTTCATTAAACACAGTGGATATGTAGGTATACCATGATTAGACATCGACTCATATACATGTTAACTATTTAGGGCTGAACGAAAGGTAATACGCGCTCACAGATGGCGGAAATTTAAATATTTAAAAAAAAACTTTTAGCAAGTGATTACTTTATATCATTGTATCACCCGCCAACAAACAATTCATCTCAATATTTAAAAGCATTATGTGCTTAAAGTGTTTTTCTTCTAAAATATTTAAATTAGCGCCCTCTGTGAGCGCGTAGCACGTTGCATTTAACCTTTAGAACCAAGATGGTCGTAGTCTCGTCAGCCTAAATACAAATGCAATAATCCGATGTGTAATCACAATGTAACAATAATTAATCAGAGTTATTAGATTTACTTAAATATACTATCTGATTCCCTTAAGCTGTGTAATCTTTATATATTCCCTTAATTTATTCCCAAACGTTTCAAAATATCAAAAATACATGGTATATTTTTGTGAAGTCTCCTGACTTCTGAACCCAAACATCTACCAATCCAAAAAAACAATGCGTATAATTTATTAACAAAGGCAATTAAAAAACAAACAACGTATTTTACCCATTCCTAACGACCATCGCAATTAGTAGCACTCGTAAATCATATATACACAATTAACCGCAGAGAACGTTAAACATTGCATTAGACACAATACACTCGAACCAGTGGCGCGAGTCGGTACGTTGTGCCCGATGTTTGGGGCTGGCCAAGTCTGCCATGTCTGGGATGTCTACTGTCTACCATGCCCGACATGTCGGCCACGTAGTCACGCACCTTGTCCCTGGCGCCCAGGCTAATTTAGCTTTAGAATTGTTGTTCGTTACGCCACTGGGTACGAAAATACAATTACGTACTTTCTTTGAATTTTATAATACCTAATGCACTTGTTTTAAAACGATGTTGCTCAAACTCTAGGATATTTGTTTTATTTACGATTTAATTATACTTAGCCAGCCGTGGAATTGAACTCACGACACCCGGGTGGGAGCCAGACGCGATGCCAACTCAGTCACTGACCGGTATTATTATGGGTGGATTTTTTAATCATATACGACTCTCACACGATCCGTTTGAGATGATAATTTTACATTGACTAAATGGAGCTATGCAAAGCATTTTTTTAATGTTAATTCCCAAACTTCACCTTCCCCGTCTCCTTCTCCTCCACAGCCCCTTCAACCTCACAATATACCTCATTGGGGATCCCACAGGCCTATTAGTTTCGGGCAGTTAGTGCTCTTGTGCGGTGTTCACGTAAAAATAAAGTTGATACGTAGGAACGTGTTTTAAGCTTTGAAGACAAAAGAGCCTAGGAAAACGTATTCGCTTTTTTTATTGAATGTAAGAATATATTTTCAAATTATAAGTATTTTAATTATTGAAATTGAATACATTTAAATTCAATTTACTATACTGCACTTCTCTTTTAAGCAATACTCGTGTAGAGAAGCGGACCTTCATTGTACATGTCACAGCCATTTCATCTTGCCACTTGTGTTAATTAAATATATACGAGTAAAACAAAATAATTCATTTTAATTGATTTTACTGAGAGTTAAACCCACAGAAATATGTTGTGAGCGTATCCATGTGCCCGACATAAGCTCAACTTTTCCTCACTTCTGATGAAATTGTTCAAACGTTTTCAAATATCGAAAGTTTTTCTTGAACTGACGAAGAAATTGTTCAAACGTTTTCAAATATCGAAAGTTTTTCTTGAACTGACGAAGAAATTGTTCAAACGTTTTCAAATATCGAAAGTTTTTCTTGAACTGACGAAGAAATTGTTCAAACGTTTTCAAACACCGAAAGTCATTCTGGAACTGATGATCAATGTGTAAATAGGCGACATTATGTTTCTTTAAAATCGGTGTGTATCACAATTATTCTACAGTGATCAAAAGCAAATGATATTAAATGAAAGCTTATAATTTCACACATTAAGAATCGCTTGCATTCATTTGATGTTGAAACATTTAAAATATAGGCTAGTTCCCAAGACCCAATTAACTAGGTAGGTAGGTACCTACCTGTATTCGCGGGTTAGTTAGGCAGCTGGAGGGCGCGGAAACGGATGTGCCCACTCCACCCCGCCACCGGGCGAGGCTTCACGCACCGGAAGTTGTCTGGCCACAGGGGGAGAGGAGGGAGGGGGCATTCAACAGGAACAGAAACTGTGGCGGCGCCTGTCAACTACTTTACGAGTGTTTCGTTGTGCAAATAGAACCCTTATCTTTTCTCCATGTTACATGAATAAACTAATTTATTAAAACAATTTTAAAACATCTTTCCACTCTTTATTTTTTTGACCTGGCCGGTTTCAGCCTATAACGGCCATCTTCAGACTGGTACATTTTTTTCTTAAACCATGGTATATGTTTTCATTTTTGGGGTATCAGGGGTGGTAAACTATGATTAAATATAAATTTTATTAATCTGTATTGTTACATCCTGATTTTACATTCTGTCGGGTTTTAGATATTTTGTTTCTAATAAAATTATAACTTTATCTTCTTATCTGGTTTTAAAAACTAATAAAATGGATTACATTGTATACTTAACAAGGTGATTTTATAATCCATATACGTTTTTAAAGGTTGGCGAATTCTGAATATATAATGAGTTTACTATTAGGTTTTTTCATCTTAGTTGATATGTCGTGTTTCACAACTGAATTTCCAAGTGTTTGGATATTATCATCATTATGTAATATTTACAATGGTTTTATTGATTTATTTACTATGCATTTAGGGATAACCCTAATTCCATTGTTATCACTCATTTCCAGGATTTCGGATTATCGAGACCTACAGCCTGGAATGAACTGCCGCACGACTTAAGAATTATTAAAGACTCAACAGAATTCAGAGTTAAACTTAAAATTCATCTTTTCAGACAATCATATCCGTAAATGGAAGAAATGCACACGTAAATTGCTTAGCTAAGCTAGCCGGTTAATGATTACCTGAAGTCACGTATAGAATAAGTATTTTTTCACCTATCGGTGCGCAAATGCATCCACAGCCTGCATCACTGTAAATAAATATTCTCCACTTCTAAAAATTATTTTATTTTATTTGAAAAAACCGACAGTTTATAGCAATAATTACATGTCAAATATATGTAAAAAATTAACCAATAATAGGTTTTCACTATTATTTAAAATAAAAATATCAAATAAATTCCAACTGTTCTTCTGTCACCAATGTTCTTATAAATGTAACATAAATATAAAATATGGATAAAATATCAAATGTATAAATCATATATTCTATAAGCTGAATTTATTTATTTAATTTAATTAAATTTTCTGATAAAACTGTGTTCATCTGAAGGGACCCGCCAGATAAGTATGTTTTCTGTATCTGTTTGTACATAATTAGATGGAGAATAGGAAGTAACATTTGTACATAAATATGCAACCCTTTCATCTGGAGTATCCCAGGGGTCCGTTCTGGGCCCACTGCTCTTCATCCTTTTAACAAACGATGTAGCTAAAATAATCAAATCGTTTGGTCTTCAATCCCACTCCTATGCTGACGACCAGTAAGTTTATTTTTACTGCTTACCAGAAGAAATAGACAGACTAAAAACTCGCATAGCTGAGTGTCTTAAAACAATTACTCGCTGGATAACCTCAAATAGATTGAAGCTGAATCCGTCAAAGACGGAGTTTCTCTGGACCGCCACAAGCAGACGTCAGCATATCATTGATAACTCCCCAATAAATATTTCATGAAGTGACATTACTCCGAAGACATGTGTCAAATTACTCGGTGTCAATCTGGATGCAGACTTTTCCCTCAAAAGTCAAGTAAACAGAACTGTAAGTACAGGGTTCTTTCAATTGAGGCAAAGCAGTAAGGAGAAACCTGCCAACAGAGGCGACTAAACTGCTTGTCAATTCGTACGTTGTGTCACATCTAGATTACTGCAACGGAATATATGCAAGTCTCCCCAAATATCAAATTTACAAATTGCAATCAGTTTTCAACGCTGCAGCAAGACTAATCACCGGCGTATCTAAATATTCTCACATTTCAGAGCATCTCAAAAATCTGCACGGGCTCAAATGCCCTGAAAGAATCCAGTTCAAGCTCTGCTAAATGGTATTTAAGTCACTTAACGGAATGGCTCCGGCTTACTTATCAGAACTGTGTATTCCTGAAAATAACAATTCATGGCAGTCCACCTTTAGGTCAGCACCGTCATCAGCTATCGGGAGGTTGCAGGAACCAAAGTGCACACCTAATACTAATTTCGGTGATCGTGCTTTGGAATGAACTTGAACCTGCAAGACTTAAGAATTATCAAAGACTCAACAGAATTCCGAACTAAACTTAAAACTCATCTTTTCAAACAATCACATCCATAAATTGAAGAAATTCACCTGTAAATTGCATAGCTTGGCTAGCCGGTCGCTGCTCACATAAAATCACTTATAGAAAAAGTTTAAAAAATTCACGCATCGGTGCACAAATGCGTCCACAGCCCGCAACACTGTAAATAACTAAAAGTGTAAAAAATAAATAAAAAATGCTAATGTCCATTAGAAGCTTTTCACGCTTTTTAAGGTCATTTTATAAAAAATTTACAGTCCTAAAAATTAAAAGTATTTCTAATATATGCCAACTCTGCTTGTGCCACCAATCTTCTAATAAATGTAACATCAATAGAAAAATAGAAAAGGAGGATAAAATAGCAACTGTAAAAATATCATTTTAATTTTCTAATAAAACTGTGTTCATGTGAAGCGACCTGCCAGGTAAGTATGTTTTTCTGTATCTGTTTGTGCATAATTAGATAAAGAATAGGAATTAAGATTTGTACAGCGCCCTTGAGGTGATTTTTCACAAAAACGGCGCTATACAAGTAATCCAATTATTATTATTATTACAGCGCCCTTGAGGTGATTTGATGATCACAAAAACGGAGCTATACAAATCATTCAATTATTATTATAATTGTTTCATTGACTAGACAGGTGTCTAATACCTACTATTAAATTCATGGTGTCATGGAATCTTTCATTGCTATTTGCAGTGTATTAGACATATATTATGTGTATATTTCCCTGCTTTGGTAACTGATGAACAAATTTGGGTGGATCAACAAATTCTAACGGATCAACAAAAACCTGGCGTTCCGTCGCGTCTGATCAACATAGTACGTGAAGGGATCTATGTATATATATAATAAAAAGTGAATAAAAGTTTTAAAGTTGTTTTAAATAATCATTATTATGGATTTCCACTACAAATTGTCAATATCAAAAAGAGAAATACTTAAATGAAGGGTCAATTTTCTTTCAAATGTATTTATTAGAAAATGAATTTATTTTATTAACCAAATAAAATATCTTTTATTACAGTGGTTCAAAGGGCCATGATTATTAACGAAAAAAAATACGTCGATCGTTAATCGATTCGTTATGGTGCAATTTGAACGGGTGCGTCTGTCAACTTCGATAAAATTGTGTCAATTGATACTCAATGCGATTTAAATTTATATTTATTGTTTTTGCAAAAACAGTTAGAAACCAATACAGAAGCGATAAAAAGTCACAAAAGATATCCTTAACATAATTATATAACATATATCATAATAATAATAATGTTTAAAACATGGGTTAAAAGCCTACTGTTATGTATGACCCTAGTCATAGATAAATGTACAGTTAAAACTTAGTAGCTAATTCGTGCTCAAAATATCCAGTTCATTAAGCTAGTAAGTCTTCCCAGGGGCGTTGCCGTAGGAAAGTTAGTTCTACACCTGGGAAGAAACAGAGGCCTTTGTTGGCGGCGTCGCCTGAAATTATCAGGGACGTAGAATCCTATTTCAGCTAGGATGTCAGGTATTAATAATACACCGTTCAAGAGTTTATACGCCATAAACAGTAATGCTATATCCCTCCTAGAACTAAGACTGCAGATACCCAGCAATCCAGAGATAAATGCTTTTGGAAACAGCCATGGGTAAAAACCGAACTCTCAAATTATAACATAGACGGTGTCCTCTGGCCCCCATAACTGAGATTCATTCTCGAAAATGCTACGCACTAAAAGCCTAAGCCTTGAGCCTAAGCTGCGTGGCCTGCTTCATACAAAACTTAATTTTGAATTTAAGGCCAAAATACTCACCTTTCAATAAAGGTTTAAACATTTTACATACGAATACAATCGGTTTACAATTAGATAAATTTTTAAATTTTAGAAATCAGAAAAAACGTTAATAGTGAATAAAATTTAATAAATAATCGAAAAAAAATTTAAATAGCTATCTCTTGAATTTATTTTGGTATTAACATTAATAATCAAAAAAAGATAATAATCTTAATATAAATTAATTATTTACCCACTTTAATCAATTTTTGATTATGTTTATAATTTGTCTATTCTTAAATTATTGTATTCTTATTTTTATCATTTGTCTATAGCTGAAATTATTTTTTAGTATCAATATATTCCTGACGTTGAAAGCATCACCTTCGAAACATGTAGATATCAATGTATATTTATAAAGTGGTGAATACGAAGTATATTTATAAAACCATTTATTATCAATTTTGTAATAATTATTATTATTTTATTTATTAATGACTATAAAATTTGGACATTTTAAGAACATTTGTAAGATATAAATATAAAAATTAAATTAATGATATAATATTTTCTTAGTCCTCCTCACTAGGAAATCCTGTGCTTAGGCGAACTAGGTTTTCAGCGGCTAGGGTATTTTCAGTAATTCTATGACGATGTTTTTAAAATACGAATCAGCTGTTTTATGATAATTCCTTAAGCCAAGTTTTCTGGACTTAATGTAGTTATAAAATTTGTTTGATACTAAGTGGGAGTTTGTACTACAACTTTAAATCTAAAAATTCAGAGCTTATTTGTCCAGACGAAACAATTGCTATTAATAAAAAAAAAAATTAAAAAATATCATGGAGCATCGCAAGTTTTTTTTTTAAAATTTATTCAAACATATACAAAATACAAAGGAAGCTAGAATTATTTTAATGATTATATGTAATCACAATATAAACCATTGCCAATCACCACGAAGTGCATTATATGATCTTGGCCAATAATAATTGAATATCCATACCCCGAGGGTTATTTTCAGTGATCAGTACGTGCCAGCGAATACATTAAAGTATAAAAAAGCATTATTCGTCCCTTGTAATCGACTTTGTGTGTATTTTTTTCCGAGTTAATTGTCTATCTAATCCCGCGCTCGTTCTACCGCAGAGCAAAAAAACACTGCTTATTATTTTGATGCTTACATCTTAGTATTATTCTGCAGCTGCCTTTGAAACTTTGAAGTGAATGCATACCACCACAGTTGGTCCTTCTCTTTTATAAAATTTAATCTACCGACTTAATACGACAAAGCCATTGAACGTTAATGAAATGATAATGGAGTGATTGGTTTTCCCCACAGATGTCTTACTTACTCATTAATCTATCCAATCGGTAATAATAATAATAATAATAATAATAATTGGATTACTTGTATAGCGCCGTTTTTGTGAAGAATCACCTCAAGGGCGCTGTACAAATCTTAATTCCTATTCTTTATCTAATTATGCACAAACAGATACAAAAAACATACTTATCATTTTATCCTCTTTTTCTATTTTTCTATTGATGTTACATTTATTAGAAGATTGGTGGCACAAGGAGAGTTGGCATTTATTAGAAATACATTTAATTTTTAGGACTGTAAAATGTTTATAAAATGACCTTAAAAAGCTTCTAATGGATATTACCATTTTTTATTTATATTTTACACTTTTAGTTATTTACAATGTTGCGGGCTGTGGACGCATTTGTGCACCGATGCGTGAATTTTTTAAACTTTTTCTATAAGTGACTTTAGGTGAGCACCGACCGGCTAGCCTAACTATGCAATTTACGGGTGAATTATGTGAATATTTTGGCAATAACTAAGATCTAGGAATCCAAAAAAGGCTATAAACTGTCTATCTCATTGGGAATTGACAGATTAAAAAGGGAAAAAATTCCCTTTTCTTATTATTAAATAATATTAATTATATACAGTAGGAACTTATACCCGCTAAGCCACTGCAAATAGCTTGTCAGCAGAAGTTTATTTCGACAATATTATATAATACAACAATAAATACAATCATCTTATAAATGTAGGGCAAAATTAGGATATAGAGGCGCATGGATGTTTTGATCAATGTACATAAGTTGGAAAAAAAATTAAAAAGAAAAAAATAATGGAAGCAGCATTACAGTTTTGTTATTGAGATACTAGAGTCCAATTCTATTACACCGATTTAAATAATATTATAAAAATATATCATAAAAAATATCAAAATTATAAAAGTACCAATTTTATAAAAATATCAGTGTACGGGACAAGATCTGTAAACTCTTGCGCACGTTTTAGAAGAAGAAGATGAGGCTGGCCACTTCGACGCTTCAGAGCAGGGTAGGAAGGAAGGGAGAAATGCCTTGAAAAAGACAAACGATTTCTTGCAAGGAGGTGGTGAGGGCGAAGAGAAAGTCACGGTCGGTTTTCAGGCCGGGTGAAGATGCAGGCGAAGTAGGTAGAAGGCGTGTTGAATCCGTGAGAATACTCTGAATTTTAGAAATGCGTCGTTCAAGTACTTCGGTGCGATACCGTGCGGCGAATCGGGCAGTTTGAACTCGTGAATATTTCGCGAGCTGCCGTAGACTCTGTCAATCTTGGATCGACTTGATCAAAAAATTAGGATGTCAATCACGACCTTCTGCTTGAATTGAGCCTATTGCAATCTTCACCTATTTTTTATTAAAGCAACCAAAATTATTACAAAGTATGTCATGGGGGTCAAAGTAGGACAGGTAATACTTTGCCGTCAATTACAAAAAAATGCATTGTACAAACATAAAATAAGTAAGTTTACTCGATTACGCGGGCGCTAATGAACAGATCAGAAAAGATCGTTTATTTAGATCAGTCACCGCGGCCGCAGGAATCGCTCACAAAGACAGACAATTTTGGTAGAACAATAATTTTGAAAGGTTTTTTGTGGATCAGAGGGGCTCGACCAATGAGAGCCCGCTCTGTTTCGGGACCGTCGCCGGGAGCGACCGTAGGGGTGGCGGGGGTCGGAGAAATGTCCCGTTAGCACCCAGTAGCGTCTCGGGACGAAAACGAGGTTCAGGGGCGTAGGAAAAAGAAAACGATGACGTGCACTGTCATCATCACTTCTTCGAAAACCCCGGAACTACGCTTGTCGAAAGCCAATATGTACTGAAATGGGGCGTTTGCACAAATCCTCTTTTTGTGCAAACATAACAAGATAGGGATGCGTATCTAGTCGCTTCTATCAGGTTAAAATTAAAGTCGGGCGTTGCACAATTAATTATTTGTGCAGACAAACAAACAAGACAGACGCGTATCTAGTCGCTTCTCTCTCTCTCTCTCGTTTGTGGTCAGGTCGTCTGTTATGAGCCTGACAGTACTACATGCCAGCTCGATCGAGAACGTATCGAGTCGTCTCTCGTTCGAAACTGCACGAACTCAGTAGTTGATTTCGTATCTAGTCGTACCACCTACTGAGTTATGTACTGGTTGATGTTATGCAAATGGAGGGTATTACAAACTTTGATAGTCACGTCTGGTATATTCTCCCCTCGGTGCAGTAACGTCTGTGCCTAGCTGTGAAGACGTGTACTCCGGCGGTGACCTCGCCGGCCAGTCCCTCTGGGCCGTCGGAGGGCGGTCCTCATCGGCACCCTTGGGCTGGCGTGGGTCGGTGCGGGCGTCAAAGCTGGTACTGGTGGTGCAGCGGATGCGGGTGTCGCAGCGGATGCGGGTGTCGCAGCGGATGCGGGTGTCGCAGCGGATGCGGGTGTTGCAGCGGATGCGGGTGTCGCAGCGGATGCGGGTGTTGCAGCGGATGCGGGTGTTGCAGCGGATGCGGGTGTTGAAGCTGATGCGGGTGATGAAGCTGGTGCGAGCGTCGGTGCCGGGAGTATGACCGCGACTTTGACCGCTGGGCGCACGTAGATGCCGGTGGCTGTTTGTATGCGGACAATTCTTACTTGTCCGTCAGCGGCGGGCTTAGCTTCGATTACACGTCCGCGTGGCCAGCTGTTTCGGGGTAGAGCGGGGTCCATGATGACCACCAAGTCGTGCTCTTTGATGGGGTCGGCCCGGTGGTGCCATTTCTGCCGGGCGGCCATGGTGGGGAGGTATTCACGAAGCCACCGCCTCCAGAACATGTCTGCCAGCTGTTGGCTTATGCGCCACTGGCGGCGGAGGCATACCTCCTCCTCCTTTTTGTCATATAGTGACAGGTGAGGGCGTTTTCCCGCTGACCCCATTAGAAAGTGGTTGGGGGTCAAGGGCTCCTCGTCTCTCGGATCAACCGAGACGTGGGTCAGGGGCCGGTTGTTGACCACGAACTCGGCTTCTGCAAGCGCCGTAAGAAGTGTCTCCTCTCTCGGGGCTCTTTCTTTCAGTGTAGCTCCTAGGGCTCGCTTCACTGAACGTACTAGCCTTTCCCAGGCTCCCCCCATATGGGGACTCAGAGGTGGGGTAAAGCGCCACTCGATACCCTGTATGGCTAGGGTATCCTGCATCCTTGCGTCCTGGCTGAGCGACTCCACGGCATCTCGGATTTCATTGTTTGCTCCATGAAAGTTGGTACCGTTGTCGGAGTACATCACTGCTGGTTGTCCTCGGCGGGCCGCCATCCGTTGCAGGGCCATGATGGCCGAGTCAGCACTCAGCGACGCAGCCAGTTCTAGGTGTATGGCGCGAGTGGAGAGGCATGTAAATATGGCCCCGTAGCGCTTTTCTCGGCGTCTGCCAATCGTGACCTCCATAGGGCCGAAGTAGTCCAGTCCGCAGTGTGTGAACGGGCGGACATGGTGCGTCAGGCGAGCTTCTGGGAGCGCTCCCATAATAGGGTGGGACGGGCTTGCTCTTCCGCATTCGGCACGTTGGGCAGTCGTGGGCGATCTTCCTGCTAGTGGTACGTAGCCGCAGTACGAAGAAGCTGCCCCGTACCTCTGCGATGGTCTTCTCGGTGCTCGGGTGGTCCGCCTTCTGGTGGTAGTGTCGGATCAGCAGCCGAGTATAAGGGTCATCGCCATCTAGGATGATCGGAGTCTTGGCTACGCTCGTGGCTCCGGTTACTGCTTGCAAACGGGAGCGCATCCGCATGACTCCGTCTGGGCCGAGGAAAGGCGTCAGGCTGTTTAGGCGGCTAGCGGCGGGCAGCGCCTGGCCGTGCTGTATGTTGTGAAGATCGGGGGTGAAGGCATTCTCTTGGGACCTGATCACCCATCTGCGTTCAGCCTCCTTGAGCTCCTCGGCTCGTAGCGGGCCTTCGGTAGGTCGGCCCGACCCCATCCGGCAACGCCTTATGAAGCGCAGTATCCATGCTGTGGCGCGGATGAGGCGGTACCATGAGGAGAACCTCTCGATAGCGGGCAGGGCCTCCCCGGCCGTGGATATGAGGCCGACATATTGGGGCCTAGTCTCCAGGATCGAGTCATCGGGCTTCGTGGTGAGGGCGCGCTCTTCGGGCCAGTCCTCGTCGGGTTTCGTGATGAAAGCAGGTCCGCAGAACCATTCTCCTTGCAGGGACAGGTCGGGTAGTGCCAAGTCTCGGGTGCCGATGTCAGCGGGGTTTTGTTTGGTTGGAACCCACCTCCAGTCAGCTATGTTGGTGAGTTCGTCGATCTCGCCCAACCGATTCGCCACAAAGGCGGAGTATGCCCGTGGGTCGGTGCGTAGCCAACACAGCACTGTGGTCGAGTCGGTCCAGAAGACGGTTCTGCATATTCGTGCCTGACTTTCAGATTTAATAGTCTTGGCCAGTCTAGCCGCCATGAGCGCGGCCTGCAGCTCGAGGCGGGGAATTGATAGCGGTTTGAGTGGCGCCACCTTGTACTTGCTTGCGATGAAGGTGGCTCGCGGCGCGCCTTGCACTTCCTCAACGAAGTAGGCGACGGCGCAGCAGGCTTGCTCGGACGCGTCACTGAAGAGGTGCAGTGTAACGTTGCTCAGCTTGTGTCGGAGTGACCGTCTCGGGATGGACACGCTGCTTTCCCTCAGCAGACTCATCCAGTCCCTCCATCGCTCGGCATGCTCAGGGGCGATGGGGTCGTCCCAGCTGATGCTCGAGCGCCACACGGCTTGTAGTAAAATCTTCGACCGTATAGTGAGGCAGGCGACGAAACCCACCGGGTCAAAGATTTTCATGATGATGGATAGGAGCTGCCTCTTCGTAGGCCGTGTGGCTTCTTGGGGGCTGACCGCGTCGAGAAAGGTGTAAAGAAATCGGTCAGTCGACGGGTCCCAGATCAGTCCCAGTACGCGCTCCGTCCCCGTGGTTCCGCTGTTGATCTGCACTGCGGCGGTTGCTCGTTCACCGGGGAGAATCCGTGCTATAGCGGCCGGGCTGTTGGAGGCCCAGTTGGTCAGGTTGAACCCTCCCTTTGCAAGGAGGGTCTTCACGCTCTGGACCAGTGCGGCAGCCTCGTGTACGTTATCCACGGCGTCCAAATAGTCGTCCATATAGAATTTGGAACGAACGGCTGCTGCGGCGGCGGGGTGCTCGGTTTCGTATTGCCCGGCCACTCTGTCTCGCACGTACTGGGCACTGCTGGGGGAACACGTCGCCCCGAACATCATAGATGTCAACTGGTACGTCTCTGGGTCCCGTGTGCCAGGCGACCTCCAAAGGTACAGCTGGGAGGGCTGGTCCTCTCTCCTGATGTGGATGCGCAGGAACATCTCTTGTATATCTGCAGCGATGGCCACATTTCCCTCTCGGAAGCGAAGGAGGTTCCCCAGAGTGAGGACAGCAAGTCAGGGCCGGTCATCAGCTGGTCATTCAGAGACGTCCCTCGGCATCGGCTGGCGGCATCAAAGACGATTCTGATTTTCCCCGGCTTGTTGGGATTTGTCACCGCGAAGTGAGGAAGGTACCACTTTCGCGGGGCAGGTAATGATGCCTCGGGGGTTGAAAGCTTCCTGGCGTAGCCTTTGGCGACAAGTTGTGACATCTTGTCGGCGTACGCGGCCGCCAGGGTGGGGTCCGCCGCCAGCTTCTTGTCGAGAGATTGTAGCCGCTTCAGTGCGCACTGCCGGTTGTCGGGTAGCACGGTTGTCGGGTAGCACGGTTGTCGGGTCTTTCCACAGGAGTCCGGTTTCCCACCTCCCGGTAGCGAGGGGGCGGGTGGTCTCTCCCATCATCGCTAGTGCCTTTGCGTCTTGAGCATTGACCCGAGCTGCTGATGTAACGCCGAGGGAGTCGATGGCGAAGTTTGTCCTCACCAACTCCCTCAAGCGAGCGTCCGCGGCGGTTTCTGCTTGCAGGGCCAGAGTAGTGGCTGGGCCGTCAGCGCCAGGGTTTGTTCCCCCGTGAGCGATCCACCCTAAAGCGGTCCGCGACACTATGCGCGAAGTGTTGTCCTCACGGACCTCTCTCGATACAATCAGGTGGGCGTTGTCTTGCCCGATCAAGAGCTTCGGGGTGATGCGTCGTCCTGGCACTTGCTGCTCCGGCAGGTTCAGCTCGGCTATGGTGCTCGCGGTGATGGAGAAGGTCGTGTTCAACCCGGCGCCTCTGATGGTCAGCTTCACGCGTCGGGAGCGGGCGTCGGAGGTGCACATGCCCTTTGCTCCGTGAAGCCGTACGGCACGGACCGGACCGCTTGCACCGGTCCACATCGCGATCTCGGCGTCGACAAGGGTCACGGTAGAGCCCTCATCTAACAGCGCGAACACTGACACTTCACTCCCTGCGGGCCCGCGAAGCACAACCGGCACAATTTTCAGCAGTACGCTATCGTCCGTATTTCGGCGTCATAAGTTTACTTCACCCACAACCGGCTCCGTTTTTCGCACTTCATGGAGCAACCGATGGTGGGGATGCCGGCACTCCCCCACCCCGCACCACACTTTCACTTTACACTCCCTCGAGTGGTGTCGACCGAGGCACTTTCGGCACAGGTTGCTTGCGCGCACGGTCTCCCAGCGGAGGGCGACAGATTTCCCGGCGAATACCGCACAATCCCGAATGGCGTGGAACTTATTGCACTGCGCACAATTGTCACTTCGCACTGTCGCCCTTTTCCCGGCTGAAGACCGGTGGGCAGAGTCGGTCGCGGCACGCTTCCTGGGTCCGGGCGTAGCCGCGCTCGTCGGGGGCGCGGCCGCCGCGTTCACTAACACTTGTTCGCGGCGCCCTCGATTCGGTCGAACCGGGTCGAGCATGCCGCTAATCGGGATCACTTTCGCGACGCTTCGCAGGAACATTGAGAGCTGCAGTAGTGTGGCCGGGGTGGATTGGCCTAGCTGGCGCAACTCGAGCAGCCAAGACATCCTCAGGGTGCAGGGCATCTTGGCGGTGACGTCGGCTAGTAGGGCGGGGTTGGTGAGGTAGCCCTCCGTCCTCAAGTCTCGCAGGGAGGCCACCAAGTTCTGGACCGTCCCAGAGAAGTCGGCGATCTCCTCGAGTGAAGCTTCCGCTGACAGGTGCGGCAGCTTCTTCACCTTATTTAGCATAAGGTTGGCGATGGATCCTGAGCCACCGTACCGCGTCTCGAGGGTGGCCAGGATCTCTGGGACCTGTTCGGGATCCAGCAGGAGGGAGTAGACAGCCTCCCGGGCCCTGCCTTTCAGCGCGCGCTGCAGTCTGATGAGGTTCTCGCTGGGTGTCAGCCTGCAGGTGTTGGTCGACTGGTGGTACTGCGCTATCCAGGCAGGCCACTCGAGGGGGTCCCCGGAGAACGTGGGGAGGTCCTTGGCTGTAGATTGTCGAGCAATGAGGGCAGTCATCCGGACATCCTCCTCGACGGACGGGCGGGGGCTCTCTGGTACGCGTGTCGATCGGATCGCCTCGGCAATCATAGCGCCGATCCGTGCCACGGTAGGGTCCTCGCCCTGCTGGACCCACTCTCTGGTATGCCGGGCAGTCTCGTCGGCGGTAGGCTGCGGCGGGAACAGCGGCGAGTAGCTGGGATGCCCGATGTTGACGGGCTGGGACCCCGCGTGCAACTGCGAGGTAGACGGCTCTGCATAGGGCTGCGCGTAGAGTGGGCGGGCTCGTGGCTCGGCGTACGGCAGCGGCTCGGCATACGGCAGTGGCTCGGCGTAGCGTCCGGCCGGCGCTGCGGGGCAAGGGAGCACAGCGGGGCCGAACGTTGCAGCGGGGAGGGGGTACCCCTCAGCCGGGGCTCGCACAGCACGCACCTCTGCGTCGGTCATCTGTACTCGTACCGGCTCGGGGATTGGCTGCACAGCTGCGGGGACGTCCTGCTTGGCGGGCTGCATGGCCGACAATAGCGCGGCGAGCTGCTTGGCATGCTGCTCCCTCAAGGCGCGCATCTCCCGTTGTAGCTGCCTCACGGTGTCCTCTGTGGTGGAGGAGTTGTTCTCAGCATCGGAGGACTGCGCAGTGGTGGGTGTGGGCGCGGCACCGAGCGCAGCGCCGAGCGCAGTGCCGGGCGCCGGGCCGAGCGCAGCGCCGAGCGCAGCGCCGAGCGCAGCGCCGAGCGCAGCGCCGAGCGCCGGTCCGAGCGCAGGTCCGAGCGCAGGTCCGAGCGCAGGTCCGAGCGCAGGTCCGAGCGCAGGTCCGAGCGCAGGTCCGAGCGCAGGGCCGAGCGCAGCGCCGGGCGCAGGTCCGAGCGCAGGTCCGAGCGCAGGTCCGAGCGCAGCGCCGAGCGCACCGGCGGGAGCAGCGTCGGGCGCAGGGGCGGGCGCAGGAGGGGGTGGGGCAGCGGCAGACGGCCCGGCGGCAAGCCACGTGGCGGCAGGCCACGCGGCGGCAGGCGGCGCGGCGGCGATCGCAGCGGCGGGCGCGGCGGCGAGCACAGCAGCGGGCACAGCGGCGGGCACAGCGGTGGACTCGGGCTGAGACTCCGAGCTCGAGGCCCCTCGACGGCTGCGACGTGCAGGCATCTCGGCACGTACAAGGCACGAAGACGTACAGACGTCGCTTGTAGTCGAGAAGGCGTGCAGACGTCACTGAAGGCGAGAAGGCGAGAAGGCGTGCAGACGTCACTGAAGGCGAGAAGGCGTGCAGACGTCACTGAAGGCGAGAAGGCGTGCAGACGTCACTGAAGGCGAGAAGGCGTGCAGACGTCACTGAAGGCGTGAAGGCGAGAAGACGTCACTAGTAGTCGTGAAGGCGTGAAGTAGATCCTGGCTCAAGAAGGACCATGTACGGTACAAGATCTGTAAACTCTTGCGCACGTTTTTAGAAGAAGAAGATCAGGCTGGCCACTTCGACGCTTCAGAGCAGGGTAGGAAGGAAGGGAGAAATGCCTTGAAAAAGGCAAACGATTTCTTGCAAGGAGGTGGTGAGGGTGAAGAGAAAGTCACGGTCGGTGTTCAGGCCGGGTGAAGATGCAGGCGAAGTAGGTAGAAGGCGTGTTGAATCCGTGAGAATACTCTGAATTTTAGAAATGCACTCGTCGTTCAAGTACTTCGGTGCGATACCGTGCGGCGAATCGGGCAGTTTGAACTCGTGAATATTTCGCGAGCTGCCGTAGACTCTGTCAATCTTGGATCGACTTGATCAAAAAATTAGGATGTCAATCACGACCTTCTGCTTGAATTGAGCCTATTGCAATCTTCACCTATTTTTTATTAAAGCAACCAAAATTATTACAAAGTATGTCATGGGGGTCAAAGTAGGACAGGTAATACTTTGCCGTCAATTTACAAAAAAATGCATTGTACAAACATAAAATAAGTAAGTTTACTCGATTACGCGGGCGCTAATGAACAGATCAGAAAAGATTGTTTATTTAGATCAGTCACCGCGGCCGCAGGAATCGCTCACAAAGACAGACAATTTTGGTAGAACAATAATTTTGAAAGGTTTTTTGTGGATCAGAGGGGCTCGACCAATGAGAGCCCGCTCTGTTTCGGGACCGTCGCCGGGAGCGACCGTAGGGGTGGCGGGGGTCGGAGAAATGTCCCGTTAGCACCCAGTAGCGTCTCGGGACGAAAACGAGGTTCAGGGGCGTAGGAAAAAGAAAACGATGACGTGCACTGTCATCATCACTTCTTCGAAAACCCCGGAACTACGCTTGTCGAAAGCCAATATGTACTGAAATGGGGCGTTTGCACAAATCCTCTTTTTGTGCAAACATAACAAGATAGGGATGCGTATCTAGTCGCTTCTATCAGGTTAAAATTAAAGTCGGGCGTTGCACAATTAATTATTTGTGCAGACAAACAAACAAGACAGAGACGCGTATCTAGTCGCTTCTCTCTCTCTCTCTCGTTTGTGGTCAGGTCGTCTGTTATGAGCCTGACAGTACTACATGCCAGCTTGATCGAGAACGTATCGAGTCGTCTCTCGTTCGAAACTGCACGAACTCAGTAGTTGATTTCGTATCTAGTCGTACCACCTACTGCGTTATGTACTGGTTGATGTTATGCAAATGGAGGGTATTACAAACTTTGATAGTCACGTCTGGTATAGTGGTTTTCCACAATACAGTGGTGGAAGTATTCCTTGATAGATATTTTGATTACTCATTTGACTTAAATTATTACCACATTGACATTTTTAACTCAACTATACGTAATATTAAATTAAAATCTATAATACTACCGCTCTCAAACTAGAAACTAGATAACTTAAACCGCCTTTCCATCTACTCTAGTCCTCTGTACCTTTATCCCACTCCTATATTCCCCTCCACCCTCCCCTCGCCCGACTGACATAGTTTAAGCTAACTCATGTAAAACTGTATGTTGTCACACTTTACTCATAGTACTTATCATCAGCAGTGGAAAATTTATAATTAGCATGATTTCTTGCTTTTATTGTTATATATACGTAAATTACGGATTTGCTGTTAATTGTCCCAAAAAGAAATAAAATAAAATAACAACTGAAAAACCAAGGAAAATTTTTTCTTTAAACATTTTCACGGCAATAAATTTGTGGTTTTTGATTTGGTTACAAAAAAAAAGAAAAATCTTTAGAAAACTAACTAACTAGACTGATAAATAATGAGTCATTGAATTAAATAAGCCTCGAATAAGAGGTTTTTGTGGAGAACAGACTGACTACTCAACTTGAGGTCTCGAGTTAAAGCATAAACGCGCGGCTATTGATGGAAAATTTGTAGTTTGGCCAATATTTGAGCAGAAAATCAACAGGCTAGCGAACTCCGGCGAAAATACACACCATTTAGAGAAAATTAACACTTTCTTGTTGGTGATGGTGCCAAGATTCCGCCGCACAGGTCCGGTGCTGATCACTGATTGGTTGCTACCAGTCACCTGAGTGACGCCATAGCCCTGATTGCTTACTTTCTGGTTTGTCAGATTATTTTAATTAGGGCTAAGTGTTGTGTTCAGATACAGATTACATATTGCTAGAAATTCCTCGTAAATATTGGACAACAACAGACTGATCGATAGTCTTTCAATCTTGCCAAAGAAAATGAGACACCAATCAGTGCATACATTCCTTTAATTGCACTTTACAATAAGGAACTCCAGTCAATAATGGACGTTTAAACTTAAATACCAGTAGATTTCGTTTTTTTCCAAAGTTAGTTTTCATGGTTAAAATAATTTTCAAAGTTTCAATTTTTCAGGTATAGGTACAGGAGTAGGTATATTGTTTATCCTGATGAGGGGAACTTTGCTTCTGAAACGTGTAGATATTAAATATAGTGGTTTTAAATAAAGTAATTGTTATTAATATGATTAAGTATTCCATTATTTTTATAATTATCAGGTGGACAAATGAGTAAGTGAATGGTAAAAGTCAATGACGTTCAGGGAAGAAATGGAAAGATTAAGTGCTTTATATACTTGAATCGGGTAAATCAGATCATGTGTCATGTCAAGGGTCGAAATAACGACAAGATGTATGAATATAGATGACGCAAGAAGTGTATGCCTTTACCGAGTCGTGTGTCGCTCCATCCTGGCTACCTTTACGGTGAAACAACAAACCAAACCAAAGCTGAGAGAATGACATTGACCGTTGTGCTGGACCTCAGTAGTCAGTAGCCTTGGTCCAGCACTGGGTGTAATAGAAGACATTCATTGTGTAATTAATTATTTACTAGCACATTCCAGGAACACGGAGCACACTACCAACTACAAATAAAGTACACAAGGCGAGAGGCGAGTGCTCAGTCGCGTTGCTTCCGCTTTAGGGTAATTCATATTCATTTTCAGGATTGCAGAGTTTTATGAATAGAGATCTTTTATGGCCAATTCTGACGCTCACATTACAAACATTGGGCATGATAGAACGAGAGCTCTCCGGAAATATAACACCAAAAAACAGTCTACACACCCTTGTATTCATGTATTACATTGTATGTATAATTATTCGTAAATAATATAGTATTTATATATAATATGTACATAAAACTACTGGCACTATTTAAAAAAAAATCTGTTGGCTCTATTCAAAATCAGCTAGGTTCCCGTATCTTTAATTCACGTTATAGGAGAAGAACCTTTATACACGCTGGAAGAAAAAAATCTTGACTCTATTTAAAATCGGCTAGGTTCCCGTATCTTTAAGTCACGTTATAGAAGCAGAACATTTATGCACGCTGGAAGGAAAAAAATCACTCTATTCAAAATCAGCTAGGTTCCCGTATCTTTAATTCACGTTACAGGAGCAGAACTTTTATACACGCTGGAAGAAAAAAATTCTTAGCGCTGACAATACAGAAATTATATTCATAACATATACTAATTTTCATCCATAATAATATACATATATTTAACACTCCACAAAATACTCGAAGAACGAGACAAATCAACTACAAATACCTGGCTATCAAGCTTTACAATTAATCCACTTCCTACACAATTAAAAACATCTAGACTTGAACAAAATACACACATGAAACTAGCTGCAATCCCCCTAAAACATAACTTCATTTATAAAGATATTTTTAATTAAAAAAAATTGATACATATTAAAGTACATTATGAAACAGTATATAAAAATACAAGTAAATATAATAAAAAATTTAAAAATATCTAAACAAAAAATCCAACAAAGGCAAAACTTATACGTCGGCAATATATACTTTTTTTCTGATTACAAGTACATTTAATATTATTAGTGTTGAACTTAAGTACTTTTACGTTTGCAAAATTTAAATTTGTTATTTTAGTTTTCCACTATACTCAATTAATTCAATATTGAATAATGTCCTTCACAATACAGTTGAAGTCCTAGCGTGGAGGATAATATACATTCCCGTCTAATAAATAAGTAATAAAAATAAAATTAAAACAGTTTTTGATGATTGTATAGACCCGTATTTGTGTCTCCTCCGGGATATATTACGGACCTCTTCAAAATCTCTTCAATCCTTCCCCACCTAAAACAGACACTCCACAGTGTTCCCAAAGATGACACCGGCCCTAAGGGAGGTGTTTTGGATTAATATTGTGCAATGCATGGAGGTACGAAGCCTAAACAGGACCAGTAAAGAAAGATAAGTGCTTTCCCCACTTTACGATTATTTATGTCCAGATAAGCAATCAACGTCAAAAGCAGATGGCTAATTATATAACTACATATGTATTTTTGACAAGGCCACATACTAGGCGAGTTATTTGATAGTTCTTGGTATTGATTCCGAACGTATCAGTTCTGTAAACTTCCATTACTCCCATGTCCTATGTTCTTCCATATAATCCGTGTTCGGCAAAGAGATGAACAGATTAAGGTAGTAATGCTGTGTTGTGCTGTGTTATGTTATGTTGAGAAACGGTCTATCCACGAGGCGAGTCGACAATCCCAATTGTTTGTGTGTCAACATTCTACAGAGATAGTACTCATACTAATTGGAGGTCAAACATAATCTGACGGAGGAGGCTGCGATGGGAGTCGTGACCAGACGATAACCCGTAAGTTCAAATTGTCACAAAACTCGCGCACTAAGATGAAACTAGAACGAAAATTCTTCGGTTTTTAGTAAGAAAAACTCACAAATTTTGAGAAAATCTACTTTAGCCTGGAGTAGGGAATTAATGGAACAGACACTCCCGTCGAATAAAAACTCGTTTCCTTTAAAAATAGGTATACAAACACACAATAAACGTGAAATCAAAAGTATACGAACGACATCAAGTGAATATTGACAATTTCAACACACGTTTTTATACTTTCTAAATAATTTCGTTGCACTTTGAGCAGTCTAAAAGAGATCAATTGTGGAACCATTTTCTTCAAAAGAAATTAATCAATTTGTGGGGTCATTATTAATAAATTAATTAAAAAAATACTTTGTATTCACCACTTTATTAATATACACAGATATCTACATGCTTTCTTCATCAGGAATATATAGAATACTAAAAAATAATAATGTCAAGCATAGACAAATGATAAACATAGAACACGATAATGTAAGAATAGACAAATTATAAACATAAACAATTGAAACTAATGAAGAAAGCATCGCTTTCGAAACATATTGATATCTGTGTACTCGTATATTAATAAAGTGGTGAATACTAAGTAATTTTTTAATTAATTTATTTTAGAAGTATTTGTAGAAATTAAACAAGGTGGTCGATAGTTCGGTGGTTAGATTAGTTAAATTGTTCTTGGATACCAGCCGCGTACATAATTATACTACCTTTTCAGCACAAGTTACGCTTAGTGAAATGTATATTAAAAATCTTTTAAAAAATAATTTGAAAAACATATCACGATTACATTTTAAAATAAAAGAATCACCCAATGTTAAGTGATATAAAAACCTAATGTTGTGATTAAAAATCAGTTTTCTTGTTTTTGTAATTTCGGAAGTTGATTATGCCAGTAAGTTGACCAAATCACCACATTTCAAATACGAAACTTTTTTTTTTAATAATAAAACTATGAGATTGAGTTTTGAACCGGTTTATTCTCCAGCTGGAACTAGCCTATACGATTTCAATAAAATCAACAAATATACATAATTATTATTTTATATTAAAGAATATTTATATATTTTTTACGATTTTTTTGTAGTTCGGCCAGCATATAGAATGAGATTACGTGTCATCAAAACAGAATAAATAAATGATAAAAATATATTTTATTTTAATAAATTCTTACGCACATATTTTAATTTAATTGGTATTGTGTCTTATCAAAGATGTTTTTAATTGCGATTTAAGATAACAGTTTTGGTTTAAGAAAAAAATATTTACAATCGATTTAGTCGGTAATGCTTATAACGATAAAAAGTAAATTCGTGCCTAGTTTAAACGCTACTAATAATAAATTCGACTCTTATCAGTTTACGATTTCTCAATGAATATTAATTAAAATACAAAAATATCTAGACAGGAAGTAATTCATCAAAATGGGACGAGTTTCATATTGAAGCACAATGTTATCAAATAATCAACGGATCGTGAATGGTGTGCTTTATACTATCGTAGATAAGGAGAACTTATTATAATTTCTTGATTCTAAATCAATAAGAATTATTGTCATTATTTCTTGTAAACAGATTTGTATTTAATCTCCAAAAAAATAGCCATTAAACGTCTCAGAATTTCCGGTCGCGTTAAGTGGTTAAACAGGACGATAAGCTCAGCTTATTGAGGAAAAGACAAAAAAAACAATATTTAAAACCACAATAAATAATAAATGTGTTATTTAGTCGATAGCGATCGACAAATAACAATGCGGTTTCCTGTAAAATATTGCTGTTTAATTAGATGTAAAAATATGATTGTAGGTACTTGCATTAAGGGCCAGCACTCAAACATCACATTGCACTTTGCTAACTCAGACAATACCGCAAATGATTTATCTGTAAATTCTATACGAGTAGTTAGGAAATTGTACAAGGTTTTAAAAGATAAAAATTTTCAAACCATAATTTAAAAATTTTATGAAATACATCCCAAAATGTCTGAAAATACGCGATGTTTAAAATTTTTAACCTAAAATTCCAGTACGAATTTCATATAGAATTTAAAAGGTTACAGTTACCCGTATAGAATTTACAGATAAATCACTCATAGTATTTCTTGAATTAGTAACCTGCAAAGTGTGTATTATTGGGTGCTGACCGTTAAGATCAAAAGGTACCACGTTGTAGGTGCTTAGTATTGAGTAGGCATAATATTATGTGCATTCGATTATTATATATAAATAAAAATCGATATTACTTGTTTTAGTTATTTTTTCCTGCAATGCGCTTTTATGTGAACTCCTCACAAGACCCCCAACTGCCCGAGTACCATGGTATCACTAATTTTGTCCCGAAGCAACGAAGAAACTACGGTATCCCTGGTGTGCATATTTTCCGTATTAACCGTATTAAATTTAACTCTGTAGCCGCGTCATAATAAAGTTCCCTTCCATAAGGCGAATGATGTATAGACGAGTTATTATACCGGCGCTAGTAATCGAAACTAACTAACTAACTAACTAACCATCACGCCTTTTCTCCGCGGGGGTAGGCAGAGAGGACATTCTCAAAAATTTTCACACGATTATATATGGTTTCACCACACATTCATCTTAGAGATCTCATTTCTACAGCATTCTGTCTACTTTTATCCTTCCTCTGCCAGTTCCATGCCTCACTGCCATACATCAGGGTTGGTATCAGCACTCCATTATGGACTGTTAGTTTCGCTTCTTTGGACAACTTTTTGTTTGCCCCAACCGCGTTTAGTCTTTCAGAGTTTCCTGTATTCACTTCAATATCCCTATCAGTCTTTCCATCTCTCGTAAACATACTTCCCAAATACACAAACTCATCGACCTGCTCCAAGTATGAGTCATTCACAACTATATTGCACACTGTTTTCGTACTTTCTCTTTCAAACACCATGACTTTAGACTCAGTAATCTGACGGAAAAAAATGTCGGTTTTTTAAAAGTTTTTAAAAATATGTGCATGTAAGCACACGTTTTTTTTCTTTAATAAATAAATGTATATTTATAGCAAATGTTTGACTTTCTCTTGCTTTTTGACATTTTTATTCCATAACATGTATGTGAGACATGGTGTAACATAATTTGATGTCTAATAATGAGCATTAATGGAGCAACACTAGTCTGACATTTAAAAGTAGATAAAAATTGAGAGCGCTGCGTTCGTTTAAAAGGTTTGAACGAAGATGACTCATAGGAAAATTAAAGTAAGTTTAAAAAGCACAATGGTCAAAATGCATATTTTTGACGTTAACCATAGGTCTTCAAAAATTAGATTATTTACATTATAAATTAAATTACATCAAAAGAAGAAATTTTTTTAAAAACTTTTTATTATTTAATCCTTTGCAAAGGCGATATTTTTGCATTTCTAAAATGTATGCATCAAAATACCCATTTATTAGATGTTAAATCAAAATAAAACAAAATCTGTTTCAAAAACCAAAATCAAAAATTAAAAAAAAAAGTTATGTAATCGAGTTACGTTATTTTGGATCGTTTCTTTAGAACGAACTGTCAAAATCAAACGCAATTTTTTTTGTATGTGTAGAACAAATTTCAACGACAAATTGAGTAGCTTGGTATTGCCATACTAATATAAAAGTTCCACATTAAATATCTACATTTTATTGCCAAGCTATTATACCTGCTCGTTCCTGTGTAGGTACTAAATACTGAAAATGTGGATGGCTTATTCAGTGTTCAGCATAATGCGAATCAAAGGCTACCAATTGAATGTCCGCGCTGTGCCGCTGTGCCGAGAGCTGAACGGAATGGACAATCGACAGGTTGATTTGTTTACGAAGCCAAGGGACATCCAACTCGATAGCCGCCGTGGTCTCTGCTCTCTGCTGTCATCGCTCCGGCGCATGGCGCACGGCGACCGCAGACCGTTCGGTTGTACATTCGTACAGCGAAGTGTACAGCCACCGCATCTCACCTGGCCTCCCTCCTCGCCACACCCCGTGAAGCTGCCTAATACGGCCACTGCTAGAAACTACACTCACACTGTACACAGTACACGGTAGTCACGGTACCCGGTAACTACTCCACGGCCAACCAGCGACCCGCAGTCCGCTACACCGGGAGCCGGCGACTAATAATGCTACCGCGATTCATCACGTAAATGTAACGGATTTCCTCTCGCTTCTGCTGCCCATTATCCACAGTTTCAACTGCCCACAAAACCAGAAGGAAAAAACGCGACCGCTTTGCGATGGAGAGGAGTCCATGGCCCCGTGATATTTAGTTTCTCCGGGGCGACAGAATAAAGGGAATGCCTAAAAATAATACATGGTTTTATAATATTAACTCAAACGCGCTTGCAGAGCTAGAAAACAACAGTTTACTAAACAATAGAAATACTATATGGGCACTTGGATTAAGCGAGGCTTTATAAAAACAAAATGTTAACTGAAGTGTCGTAAAAATTAACAGAAGCTCCAAATTACCACAATAGTAAAAAAAGTTCTCTAGTTAGGTACTACGGAATAGTATATCAATTAACAAATTTATCTTAAAGAGATGAGTTCGGCAATGATTAGGCAAATGATTACAACGATAATCAGTTTCATGCTAAGTGAAATAAACATTGCCAAGCACCACAGAATATGTCCATTTTGATTTAAATATTAAAGTAAATAATAAGTACAAATAAAAATTAGCTTTCGCTGCTGGAATGACAATACAGTAAATGTTTTACGCCCATTTCGGGGTCATCAAAAAGCAAATGAATCATTCTGGCTCGGAAAAAAGACACCACCGGACCCGTCCAACCGGATTCGCGTAAAGTCCGTTCCATAGACGACGGTGATAAGCGATCATTTGCATAATTCAGGCAGAAATAAAACCCGAGGCTTTTCGGGCATCTCGGTTAAAATAATGGGTGCCATTCTGATTGTGTGACGGCGAGCACGCGCTTTGCTGATTATTTATGGCCATGTTCCTTCTGACCCGACCGACCAACAGGGTAGTCTACAGGGAAACGGACCAACGGACCAACCAACATGTTTACAATGGACTAACCAACAGGCTAACCGACAGAGGAACCTACAGACCAACCAACATTTCAACAGATTTACATTAGGGAATCCAATAGGGGAACCAACAGACCAACTAACATGCCATACAACAAGCCAACCAACAGACCATCCGACAGAGGAACCAAGAGATCAACTAACATATTTACAATAGACCAACCAACAGGCCACCGACAGATGAACCAACAGACCAACCAACAGACCAACCAACAGGCCACCCGACAGAGGAACTAACAGATCAACCAACATATTTACAACAGACCAACCAACAGGCCACCCGACAGATGAACCAACAGACCAACCAACAGACCAACCAACAGACCAACCACCAGGCCACCCGACAGAGGAACTAACAGATCAACCAACATATTTACAACAGACCAACCAACAGGCCACCCGACAGATGAACCAACAGACCAACCAACAGACCAACCAACAGACCAACCAACAGGCCACCCGACAGAGGAACTAACAGATCAACCAACATATTTACAACAGACCAACCAACAGGCCACCCGACAGATGAACCAACAGACCAACCAACAGACCAACCAACAGACCAACCAACAGGCCACCCGACAGAGGAACCAACAAACCAATCAACATTTTTACAATAGAGGAATCAACAGATTAAACAAACCAACCAACTAGTGAGGAGAACTATGAATATAATAAAATATTTCAATATTCTTATATTCTACAATGTTAAATATATATGATAAATTAATGTACCTTACATAGTCCTTAATAAAAAATAAAAAAAAATGATTACAACAAGTCAACCAATAGGGAATCCAACAGGATAACTAATGGGCCAGAAAAAATATGTACCTATTAAGGACCCTGAGAACAATGTAATATTATTTTCTGCACAGAAATTACGTTTTGTGTTAAATAGAGTAACCGTCTTTAGATCCTTCATTCAATGAATTCACAAGAACTGTTTCCTGGTCCGAACTGCGCGCGCTATGCCTGACATGCCAATCTCAATACCCCATATTCCGTACCCCATAGTCCAGACTGGCACGTCACAGGGACGCGGTTTTGGCATACCCCGGGCCTGCTGGTAGGGACTTATCTTGAATATCTCGGGTTTACGGCCGCGCTATGACAGAATTATTACCAAGGAGACGTTATTCATTACGTCATTACGTAATAATTCAGTCTGCATTATCCCTCATATAAATCACATCAAATCCATGCTGTTATGTTTATACTATGTTTTGTTACTTTGGGCCATGCATGAATAATCAAAAACGACAAAATTCCAATGTAATACGTTAGCTACAATATTAACAGATTAATTATGATTAATTATAGCATTAATATCACAAAAATTCCATAAGTTTTCCAAAATAATTCATTTATTTAGTGAGTCCGTAGTTTTTCTTTTTTCCCGTTTAAGAATCTTAAAATCGTGAGCTTTCCATTCGACCGATTAATCGCATTTGAATACTGCCACATGCTTGTAATGAGGAACTAAATAAAGACTAGTGGCAAGGTCGTCAAATACTCGTACCTCAAATTACGAAGGCACCATTGAATGGAAATTAGTATTAACGTAAGATTACACTTAGCTAATTATTAAATATTAAATCATAAAAGTAAGTCGTCTCAGTGCGGGCTAAGCACAGTTTGAAAAGAGCTTTGAACGCCGAAACAGCTGTTACAATAATAATAAACTAAAATACTCCGAAAAACTTAATAACAATATTATTAAATTTGTTTTATTTTAAACGTAAAAAATTGTTTAGCTTAAGTTATAATGATTCGAAATATGTGGGATTTTTACAGTGCTCAAATACAAACAAACCCAGCGGCGGTTCGTGATTTTTGAGTGAGCTAGAGTGCTAAGGTTGAAAAATACGACGCTATTGATGTTGTTGAAACCGAAAATATATTTTTTTTCAAAATTGAAAATTGTAAAAAAAAATATTTTTGGCTTCAACAACATCAATAACGTCGTATTTTTCAATCTTAGCACTCTAGCTCACTCGAAAGTCACGAGCCGCCACTGAACAAACCTATTAACTTGGAGAAAGAATTGTTATCCAGACGTGATAATAACATAGAAGGTAATATTAATCATTCCTAAATGAAACACGAAACCAAAAAAATACCACAGAAAATACAAAGATATCAGACGCACCTGGGAATCGACCCCAGGACCTCTGTCTTACCGGGACAAGTTGAGGTTGAAGACAGAAGTCCTAGGTTCGATTCCCAGATCCGACTGATACCTTTTTATTTTCTGTGTTTTTATTTTTCGGTTTCGTGTTTCATTTAAGATTGGTTAATATCACCTTCTTCGATGATTAAATATTACAACGAGGTTAATTAGCGTTAATGAGATATTAAAATAATTGATGGTAATATTTTCCATGAAATGCATACATCAAACACCCTATTAACCGTACAGATAACTTGATCCAATGAATTCCCGTCCGACGAAGCGAATCTTTAAGGAACTGCTATTCGACAAAGCAAATCAATAGGTTGATTTGATACACAATTTTTGGGACATTCTTTATATGAATTGTATGTAAGTACCTCTGTTGGTTGGTTGGTTACTGCTTGTCTGTTTTCAAAGAAGGGCCGGTCGGGTACGCCCACGGGACATAATATATAATAGCAACACATCCAACCATCCTATTTCATAACACACATAATATTACTGAATAATGCATACGTTACTGTAGTACGTGAGTATGTACACACACATGTAGATGCTTCAAACCCACGTACATACTCATATAAAGTATACATACACATAGTTATTAGAATGCATAGTATGTATGAGCACACGCATAGACTGCTGAGCGATCGCAAAGCTGCTGCATCAGAGGCCAACCGAAAGTAACGGGAACTTTGCAAAAAAATCGTCTTATTTTTAGTGAATGACAAACATTTTACAATCAACGCTCTGTTTTTTTTTTTACATTTCATAGTATTTACTTTGGCGCGCGCATTTTTTCGCGAGGTGCTCAGAACGGGCTGCCTCGCAAAACAAAAATGACCAAGGGATAATTCTTGTAGATTACGCTCACAGGAGGGAAATGACTCAGCTTTCAGTTTACTGATATTTTCATAAAAAAGATTTGAAAAAAAATTAAGCCACTATTATTATAATTATTTATTTATTTTAGAGATATACAGAATTAGTGGTAGGTACACAATTTACAAGGCTTTAGAAAATTATTAGATGGATCGGTGAAATATCTGGTAATATACAAAAGTATATAGATTGTATATCGTGAAGGTTTATCTGATCAATTTGGTATGTATAATGATCGAATTTCCCACTATAAACTGCAATCTCTGTCAGTCAGATGTAAACTTTCTGATGTATTCCTTTTTTTTCAAAATTATACATATATCAATTGATACACCAAACATTTTATCACAAACATACATAAATACACCAACAAGAAAATCAACAAGGAGTATAAAATACATTTTCTATATTAAAGCCCATTACACAAATACGGGATATTTCTCTCCTTTACCGCGGATATTATGAAATTACAACACTATACGAGTACACTGCTTTAACAATGAAATAGAGATTTTTTAAAGACACGATAAATTAATTTTAAAAAAATACCATTAATATCAAGCTGATAATGTGATGATGCCCTTTAATAAGTACCAAAACAGGGTACCACAGCACAGGTGACAATAAGGAGTTAATTTATACACCTACTTTATAATATGTTTTCGACCTTTCTTTTTTTTTGTCATTCTTATTATCATTTTTGCGAGATAATCTTTGTTGTTGTTTATTGCACCTATTAATTATTATTGCTATGTAGACATTCATGTATGTAAGTTTTGGGCATTTTGCCTGTTTTGTGTATTAAAATAAAATAAAATATAAAAAAGGTTTAGGGTTTAGTACATGCTAGGGATACATGGTAAAGACAAAACGGTATACAAAAAATGTGTACTGTGTATAAGTGTATGTGTGAACGTGTATGTGTACATGTGTGTCTATGTGGTGAAGAGTTGTGAGTGCGCATTGATTAAGTTACGAGTAATGTTTTTCTTAAATGGCGCCAGGGAATCAAAAAAATTGTTCCGTCTCTTAAATATATAATTCCTGCTGTTGAGGGATTTATTGTATTCTCTCTGTTGCATTCGTCGTTTATGAGAAAGAGGGAGACATTACAACGGAGCTATCAGCGGTACGCCTCATACATGAAGTCTAACACCAGAAGCCGTTGGAGTATGTGAGTGAGTGAGGATATATTAATCATGATTATTGTAAAGTTATAATACGGTGGCGGACATAATAATATATATTTTTTATTGTCCCGTGCCGGAGTTGCCAAGTGCAAAAAATACTAAGAGTTTCATCCGCCGGGGCCGGGCGAATGATTCGCGCTTTTAACGAAGGAAAAAATAATGATATTTAATGATTATTGAACCGCAATCTGTATCTCAGACCATAATAACTAACGGACATTAGTTGTGATAGTATCAAATTAAAATCAATAGAATCTCCCTGTATAATTTAATAAGTTAATCAACGACCAACAAATAGCCAAGGAGAAAATTTAATTAAGTTTCGCATAATGAAGGAAAAAACAACTCCTTATATATGTTTAAAAATAGGATTGTACTATGAAAAACACATAATATTAGTGGAATTAAATAACATTAATGTGGAATTTTGTCTAGCAATTATCTGTGGAATGGTCCAATCGTTAATTTGTACAAACGCTGGGGCGAAGAGGCGCGTTTCGATGCTTTACTCCTTTTTAATGAGAAACATTGGAATTAATTATTACATTCTCATTAGCATAAATAGGTTATTCCATCTCGGAATTCACATTTCCAAAGGCAGGTGTTCTATTATTTAAATACAATACCGCTTTGCCAAGCGATATTTCTATAAAAATGTCCAACGACATTGAGTTTCCTGTGAAACCGAAATTAATGAGGCGATCAATTGCGATTTTACTTCTGGCGAGAGGCAAAATAATAAATGGTGTAAACAATTAAATAAAATTTTATAATGTTAACTATAAAAACGAAAATCTGTTCAAGCATCCCGCTTAACTCACTGGCGTCTTGAGATGTTCAGTTTTCAACGTTATTTCCATTATTAGCTATGGAACTTTGCAATCTCCGCCGATTCTGAAAATTAATGTTTAGAAACCATGTTTTAATTACTGTTTATTATCGCGATTTTTATAGAAACTTGTGCTGACAGTGTTTTAAATTACGCTCAGAAGAAATTTTTACGTATCTTGTCATATCGATCGGGAGTTCACCGTCTACTAAAAGACTACTAAGACTAAGACTAGCAGAGAGAAATTTGAGAACCTTCACAAAAGAAGAAAATTAATTGATTTGACTATGTTTTACAAAATTGTTAATAATCTAGTCGATAGTAACTTAGTGAGTAAGATCACACTATACGTTAGACCCACCTGAATAATACGCGATATAATAATTTGATACCGAAAACGTCAAGATTGTTAATAATCTAGTCGATAGTAACTTAGTGAGTAAGATCACACTATACGTTAGGCCCACCTGAATAATACGCGATATAATAATTTTATACCAAAAACGTCAAGATTGTTAATAATCTAGTCGATAGTAAAATAGTGAGTAAGATCACACTATACGTTAGGCCCACCTGAATAATACGCGATATAATAATTTTATACCAAAAACGTCAAGATTGTTAATAATCTAGTCGATAGTAACTTAGTGAGTAAGATCACACTATACGTTAGGCCCACCTGAATAATACGCGATATAATAATTTTATACCAAAAACGTCAAGATTGTTAATAATCTAGTCGATAGTAACTAGTGAGTAAGACTACACTCATACGTTAGGCCCACCTGAATAATACGCGCGATATAATAATTTTATACCAAAAAACGTCAAGATTGTTAATAATCTAGTCGATAGTAACATAGTGAGTAAGATCACACTATACGTTAGGCCCACCTGAATAATACGCTATATAATAATTTTATACCAAAAACGTCAAGATTGTTAATAATCTAGTCGATAGTAACTTAGTGAGTAAGATCACACTATACGTTAGGCCCACCTGAATAATACGCGATATAATAATTTTATACCAAAAACGTCAAGATTGTTAATAATCTAGTCGATAGTAAAATAGTGAGTAAGATCACACTATACGTTAGGCCCACCTGAATAATACGCGATATAATAATTTTATACCAAAAACGTCAAGATTGTTAATAATCTAGTCGATAGTAACTTAGTGAGTAAGATCACACTATACGTTAGGCCCACCTGAATAATACGCGATATAATAATTTTATACCAAAAACGTCAAGATTGTTAATAATCTAGTCGATAGTAACATAGTGAGTAAGATCACACTATACGTTAGACCCACCTGAATAATACGCGATATAATAATTTTATACCAAAAACGTCAAGATTGAACAATGAAATAAGTAAACATCACAACATTGACATTTTCTCAAATTCCATAAATGCAATTAAAATCTCAATACAAAAAATCATGCCTGATGATTTTGTTATGTCTTCGTAAATAAGATTAAAATACAAAATTAAATTTAGCGCAAATTAAATCTTCGTACCTTTTTTGTGACATTATTTTGCCTTTAACATCTTTAACATATTCGTTTCTTTGGCCATCGTGCAAACGGACAATATCGTTATTGGACTATCGTGTTTTTGCACGCACCGAGTTTCTGTGAGATAGGTAAATAAACATTGTTATTTGAAACTAAATAATTCATAAACTTTATTGCGTACACCACACATGTTGTAAACATATTTATTAAAGATATTTACACGCCGATTGTATATTGCCTTGATTTAAAAGGCTTATCCACGTTTATCGCGAATTATTGGCGAAAGAACTTAGAAAAACAAAGAGCCTAACTACACAAAATACATGTTGATACACCTTTACTACATTAGGTTACATTTTATCATATATTTAAGAGCCAACCATCGGAACCACGCCGATCAGATATAAAAAAAAATGGTTGAAGTCTCCAGACTCCAGTCAGACAACAGAGTAATACTGTTGTCTGCAGAAGATAAGTTGATTGAATATTTGTACATATTTAAATGACCCAAGAGGAAGTCATCCGCGCAGAGATCAGAGAGAGACCTAATGGCAGCCCTTTAGGCATACCTAATTTGAAGATTGAATCGCGTTTTGTGGACATTTTTAGAATGCGAATTCGAAGATACACCGAGTTTAAAAACATAATCAACCAACAAGGTTATGTTAATTTCCCCACAGTAAAGTTGTGAAAAACAAGTTCTGTATCATCCGATGAATCTGCGTCTCTTGGGTTGTTATTATATGCATCTTAAACTGTCACATGGTAAACCAAAAAGAATGATAAGTCCTATTATGAAGTAGTCACGGGACATTTAAAAAAAATTGATGGTGAATGAATTGGGCAACGGGTAATCGGATTTAGTTATCCTAGATATTGTTTCAATTGCAGTTAGTTAAAATAAACCAAAGTTTTGCAAAGTTATTGATCTGTGAATGAAATGATGACTGTATAATTTGCTTTCACTTGTTTTCTTCATTATACTAAAAAAGGTGGTAAAAATAGTATAATAGTGGCGGACAAGCAATCATCTGACAACCACAAAATCCGTGTTTATTCAAGTAGCTTAAATATAACATTGCTCTCAGCAAGTGCCGCTAGCACATAAAGCACACTTTATAATTCTTTGAAATAAATTCAATAAAAACCCTACAGTAGCAATAGGCAGCCCGCTCACTGGGTAGAGAAGATACACATTTATGCACCTCTAACCACATTTAACGCAGGAAGAGGGAGAAAAGTTCCCTGGCACTGTACAGAAAAACTTTACAAAAATTTTTATCTCCTTTATCTTATTAAAATTTCTCTTAAATTCATAAAATATCAATACGATAATATAATAAATTTTACAATACGATATATATACTATATTATGTATTATGCAATTTCATACATTTTTACACCATCCGAAATATAAAAACATAATGATTTTTTTTCACAATGTCATGCACTCATATTATAAGAGTATTATATTATGCACTTGTGTATTATGTATCATGTAGATCAGGCTATTAAAATTTTTATTAAAAAAAAAGTAGTATCTACAAATTAAAAACCTTTCCCTTTGTAACTTCTCTGTGGCATGCACTTATACATTATTATACCTTCATATATATTATAAATATGTTACACTTACATACCAACTATGCATCATGTTATTATTTTTTTTAAGTTCTGTACACATAATCATTTTAATGTTAAAATATGTAAAAGCCCTTTGGGGCGTTAATGAATAAATAAAATAAATAAATATTATTCAAGCAAAAGGTTTCTCAAAGGTTCAAAAATGAGAAACAAGGCGACCCCTTTCGGCGCGTGTCAATTCGCATCAAGTCATGTTGGTCTAAAAGAGGGTATAAGTCGAACTAACCACAGACGGTTCTATTTGAGACGAAGAATTTGTGAAGGAACGACTATAAGTCCAATACATTTAAAAAGAAAATACGTGTGCAAGCTTTATGGAGAGTGCAGGCCCTGTAAACAATCTGTGTTGTTTTAATTGTTTACCTAACGATAAATGCTAAATTAGCAACTTAGATACTTAAACATACACAGACCTCTTACATGTGGAAAATCAACCAATGATATTCCTTCGTGATAACACTTACGTGAGATACGAAAACACAATGCCTTTGCAACAGTTTAAACCTTCCAATATACTGTAAACTGCAATGTCAGCAATAAAGCCTTAAACTATAGAGGTGAAACAGATAATGGAGAACTGTTATCTATATTTATTGATCCCTTCGGCACTGGTGCACAGTCAGGAACATGATCACGGGTCGCTTCTACGACTCTTATGTTCAACAGCTCGGCTTTGGAATGATTTCCTTCCTATAAAATGAGTCTCTTCAAGACCTCTAAAAGACCCCCCACACAACATCCTCAAAGATTGCAAAGGCCCTGAGGGAAATTATTTCCTTCGGAGCCTCCTGTGTGGAGTTACTGTAAATAAATAAATATATATATAACTAATCAGCGAAACATGGGTTTACACCGTCAGCAATCGAAATTAAATTACCTACCGCGGTGATAGCCTACTTGACAAAAGCTTTGCTAACAAATTCTCAACTAAAATTATATCTGCTAAAAGTGTAACAGATTTATTTATTGATTAAAAAAACTAATTTGTACAAGACTACCACAGGACAGGGGGGCACGCAGCTAAATCCACGAAATAAATCGTCGTTTGTAAATCCTGCAAAAAGCCATCTGATTCGCGTTGGATGCGCTAAGTAAATCAGGGTTAACACACATTTCAATGGTTAAGGAGTTCATTTTTACCAAATCCGAGAAAATCACGAAACTACAATAGACCAAAAACTGAAAGGGCCGAAAGGAGTAATTCTCCAATACCAACAATTTCAAAGTCTCAAATAAACTCAACTTTTTATAAACTATTAAAGGTATACCACCATTAGATAAATCCTACAATAATGTTAGGTGTTGAAGACCGCAAACGATTTCAGAACTGTGTATGTAAATAATATTCAAGTCTCAGTAGACACGAAGGCATTGCCAAAGTAAACAATACAATTGTAGAGAGAAAATAATTGATGTGCATAACGTGAGGTGAGCATGTGCTCCATAATGGTGCTCACTTCTCAGTGGTCAGGGCTCAGTGCTCAGGGCTCAAAGCTCAGCCAGCACACAGACAGACAGACTTCTCCACTTATCGGAGAACACTGGGACATTGTCCCGGATATCTGAACTACGCGAGGCGCGAATAATCAGGAATATAGCAAAGATGGTCGTGTATATCACCAACGCAACGCATCGATACCTGAAGAAATTTTAATTTTGTTAAAAAAGTACCCACTTAACCCAAAATTAACACAAATTCAGTTCACTTAAAACATATCATAAAAAGCAGGAACAAATGTAAGTTTACGTTTAGATATTATCTTTGTCAAAAGATAAACTAAGTAGACGCAAATAACAATGTCTTGAAAATGTTTAGGAATACTATTGTCTCGGAGATCCAACTTGGTATAAGATGAAATCAGATTGTTTTGACTGATTTGTTTTAGTACAATAAAAGAAACAAGGACCAACGTAACATTCACAAACATTACCTAAGCCCAATTAAATATTTTTTCCTGATAAAAGTTGTCAGCAAACATAGAATAAAAGGCGACAAAGAAAGCTGGAGACTGAATCAAAAAAAGGAGAAACAGTAAAAAAAATAAGACATAGCTCAGCAGAAGATAAAACTGACTTAAATCCGATCGTAATTATGGCACAGATATATGGTTTGTCGAAGAATATGGACAGAAAAATCCTTCCGGGGGTTTGCAGGAGATATTTGTTGCCAACATGTGTTGTATCATTGTGATATCGGTTAGGGTCTACACTATCATATCTACATCGCGTCTACGCTTCTGGTATGAACACAGTACACGAGGAAGGGAAAGGCACGAACGGACAAATACATCAAATCGGTGAGAATATCAGATGCATTTTGCTATCGAATAAGAAATGATTTGTAAATATTTAAGGTATACGATGCCAAGTATTCTATGCATATATCGCCACCTTAATTAAAAAATTATCTAAATCCATTTCGGCAACTTTACAGGAGAAATAGAATACAATTTTACTAGTATGAGTTTTAAAATTTTGAGATTCTTTTTGATTTTATTTTGTATACATAAACAATTAATTCAATAAAATTTCAGTTTCCTTATAAAATAAAAATAAAATGAAATTTGTAATGTAGTACAAATTTGGACTGCTTTTATTTGAATTCTATCATTCAATAGTTCAAAGTTATGAATCGTAAATAACTCGAAAATGGAGCTATGCCACCAAATACTTTTTTCAAACGAATAACATTTCATACTAGCTGATGTGTACCCGGCCTTGCTGGGGATTTTTTTTTGGACTAAAGTTACGAAGTTGTAAATTGTCGCTTGGATGCCATAATTGATTTGACAGCGATCCACTATCTCTAAACAAAGAAACAAAAAACATTCATTTGAAAATTTTATTTAATTCCAAACACGTATTTATATATAAAAATATATTTAAATAAAAAAAGTTCTTTAGTAGATACATACTTGTGTTTTCCATTTTGAAAACATTCTACCGAAACAAACCTTCTTCTTTTGAATATGTAATCTGTGGCTAACCAGAGTGGTATAATTATGGGCAAACCTAAATAAAACATGACGGGTTCAATGTTTTTCATACTAATTTTTAAACTTTATAGCAACAGTTTCACATATTGGTTTTCATTCAAACTATTCTCTAAACCTTCTCGGCACTAATAAGAACAAACTGTGCTATTTTCAGCGAAACCGGTCAAGTAATTTTCGAGAAAATCGAGGACAGACGGACAGACAAACATTTTTTTTATTTCATATATATAGATTTATTGATTTCATTTTATTTTTCGATTCTTCTATTCCTTAGTATTTCTGATACTTGACACGACTTTTTGTTAACATTTAATAATCACACGGATCTCTAATTTTTAAGCTGCCAATTCATGGTGGAATTCTTAATATGAATTTTTTTATTAAAATCCTTTGTAACTTTCTTCAGACCGGACCGGAGTATTTATACTGCATACTCGTATACCATAGATTTACTTTAAATTGTACCAGTCAAGGTTAAATTGTACCAACAAGTGGAAGAAAATTACAAAGGTTTTTTTTTAATTTAAAAAATCATCATTATCCGGATATGAAGTTTCCGTACTCCGTAGTAATATGTATTGAAAAGCAATGCTAAAAAATTGCGTTCATATCTCAATGTGTGAAAAATGGATGTACGAATTTTACTAATTAAGGTGACGATATAGATAGATAGATAGATAGTTTAGTTATATTCAATAACATTTTGACATTATGTACAAATCATTAGTTAGTTACACAAATAATGTTATATAGGTACGTATTAAGGAAACATATAGGTAAAGATGTCCCCCACTTGCTAGCTTGGGTTGTGTTATAGTAAGTAGTTCATTTCAGTATGTGATAATATAAAAAAAGCTATTTGTGTAGTATACAATAAATTACATAATCATTTTAAACAATAAAAATAAAAATACTTCATATAAAAGCGATACCGGAGTAAATTAAATTTACGCGATACTCGTACGTATGCATTTCATTGATGGACCGAATACAATGTTTGAAAACAAAACTCTATGTTGAATTTATCCGAATAATTTCTTGAATCATCGTGGATTATTGTATCACTAATACGCCAAATTAATAATTGAATTTTGCCCTTCAGTCGCCTCGACGACCTCGCATCTCGCAGCTCACAGCTCGCAGTGTGGCCGACCAGCGCACAGAGCACAGTATCACGGTATACCGGATTTAGTAGGCAACCGCTGCCTGCCGCTGGCTCGCTGGCCTGCTGCCTGCTCGGGGGGGAGATTACCGGTCTGGGGGGCGGCGAGGGCAGCGGGGGACGCGGGACGCGGGCCGCGGCTCCCGAGTTACGCGCCCCCCGGCCCCGGCCCCCGCCCGCACCCCGACGCCAGGGCTGCGAGCAGCACACACCTGGCGGCGGCTACCTGACTTGACGAAGACTTTCTCGGACGTATCCGTTTCACTATCGGGCGGAGGCTGCCGGCCCCGGTCTCTTGGCGCCGCGGGATTTCGTTGGTCCAATATTCTTCTTTCGGTTGCGTTCGGATTTTAAAGGATTACTGGTACCTACGCAATCCACGAATAACGCTTTTTTAAAACTTTATAGCTTATAGCTGACATAATATAGGGATCTGGTGTTTTAGACACACCCCTTTAATAAAGGTTTTTTACAAATTTCATTGACGCACTCTAACCTTTTCTAAAAATTGTTCTAACACAATTCTTCGACAATATTCGACGTTTATTTCGGTTTCTCTCCTGTACACAGTCTAAGAAAGAATATGGATCTTAGTAACTACAAAAGTGATAATTGTCTTACATGTTATCGATGGTGTTAAGGCCAGGATCGGAGGAGGCGGGGTCTATTGTTGAGTTGATACTCTATCCTGGAAGTTCTTCTTCCATTTGAACTACCTAATATTCCTGGAAACAAAGAAAAACATATATTAAATAGATTGTGTATTCATTACCAGTATATACAACTGTACTGGATAACTGATAACAATAACTACAGGGTACTAAACATAACAAACCGGCTAAAACAATGTTTTATAATGGAAAGGAGATAGAGCTAAACAAGCCAATGAATTTGTCATGTGAATGGAATGGTGTATAGGAAAAAGTAATACGCTTATGCAGTTCATATCAAACTAAATACATTCTGGCACCGTGAGTGACAAGCGTTCGTATCGGAATTTTGTAATAAATTCCAAAATAGAATAAAGTTTAGAGTCGGCAGCACCGATTCATATGCTAATTGCCGAAATGGTGTGACCCGATCAACAATCGTGGCGCCAAAACCGCGTAGCCGAGAGTTGACATTTTAACTAGCAGAAATAACTAAGAGATGTTTATCAAGATGTCCAAATACTCGTACATAGTACGCACACAACTTGACCTGACAAAAAACTGAACAGAAACACTGACCGGCCTATGTCATTCCATATTCCGACGAGAGATTCATGTACCACGATTCCGGATTTATCGTCCCAATTTATCGAGAAAAACTTACAATCAATGATGGATCACACCAAATAAAGTATCCAAGACGTTAGAAAAAGTATAAATTAGATACTGCGGATAGAAGTGGATTCTTTTAAAGATCAAGAATTAGCTCAAGCAGATTAAATGCGTATTCTCGCTAAGACAGGAGCCGCGAAGGTCAGTTGCTTGCTCTTGTTAGTCCACAGTCGATAGGTCTGCAATTCTACAGACGTACAGTTCCCTTACGATGCGAGATAAGGCGATATATTCAGTTGATGGGATCAAGAAACTGGTATTTTTAATATGGCATTTTAGAAGTGGAATGTCCGTAGAAAGAACATGGAACTCCATGGGCCGTAAATCATTAGGCAGCCAATTGTACAGGAGAGAATAAGTGTGCGTAATAAATATTATATTCAGTTGTAAGAGATAAGACAAGACGACAACAAACTGGTACGTCTCTTCTGCTATCTTGGTACTTTCCGGAAGATTCTCCCCCGATGATAAAACCCGATAACATAACCAATGTAGGCATACACACGAGGTAAGTACACTTTTCTAATACAGCTTCGGAGAATATCGTATGAGTAATTTTTAATATGAACATAATGGCAAGTAATTCTTAATTTAAAAACAGATTTTTTTTTCTAAATACATTAACAATCAATTTCAAGGTGTGCCTAAATTACTTAAAATAATATAGTTAAAATAAATCATTACGTACATATGAGATTCAACCGAAATCCACATATTTTTGCGAAAATAATTATGTTGATTCCGTTGGTAAAGTTCATTTTAAGGTGGCGCCAAATAGCAAACTAAAAGGTAACAATTTGTACATCGAAATAAATAAATTTAAAAAAAACTACCGAGTAATCCAAGAGAGGTAAATACTACATGGTTGACAAACAGCTTTGGTTAGTGTGTTTTGTAAAATGAAAAAGGTGAAGGTAAACAAATTGCTTACTCAATGATTAATAGGGAGATAGAAGATACTTATCTCGAACTAGTTAAACAAATACAAGAAAATATTAAGTTTTAAACCTTCGCAACTAACAGCAAGTAGTTATAAAGGTTTTCAAAAATAATTAGTTGCGTCGCTTAAATATTTAAAAAAAAGTGATTCAATATTTGAAGGTATGTGTGCGTGCTTTTACAAGCTCATCGAAGTGTACAGTTAGACTCATTTTTTTTATTAAAATTTCTCGCAGAACTTAATAATAACATTATTAAATTCGATTTAAATAAAATTTAAAAAAAATGGAGTTCCACGAAAACGCAAAAACAATTAACAATCAGAATCGTTTCTTCCATTCCTCGCAATATTATACTTATTATAATTAACTTTGAATTTCCACATTAAGGTGTTATATTATTATCGATACCATCCCAATTTAAGTCAAGTACCTGAATAATTTCTGAGGCGAAACATTACGTGACGTCCAGGTATAAATATTCATCATAGTGTTTCTGGCGCTGTAAACAAGCTGTGTTGTTTTAACTGTTTACATACCGATATATGTAAAAAATAGCAACTTTGATAACTATACACATATAGACTTCTTATATATTGAAGAATCAATCGATGATATTCCCTCGTGATAACACTTACTTCAGACACGAAGGCATATTGTATCGGGAACAATTTAAACCTTCTGACATCCAAGCGATACATTACAACGCCAACAATAAAGTCTTTAACCATAGAGACAAAACAAATGTTTTATGCAGAAATTTATGTAATATAACTAATCAATGAAACATGGCTATCTCGCAGCCTCAGAAATCCAAATTAACTCATCTATCGCGATGACAGCCTACTTGGAAAAAGCTTTGCTAACAAATTATATCGGCTAAAAGAACAAACTCTTATACCCCACGCTAGGCAAAACAGTAGATCTATGGACAAAAGATTAAATTGTACAAGACTACCGTAAGGACGAGTTTCTCACGAGGGCCACAAAATAAATCAATAATTGCTAATCCTACGAAAGAAAGCCACCTGAATCGGGGTTAAACAGAAAGACAAGCATTTCTATAATTGAGAATGTCCTGAAACTACATCCAACTTAGGCTTGATAATAAACCAAGAATGGGAGAACCGACAGGAGTAATTCTGCAGTACAAGTCTCAAACAAAGCAAACTTCTCATAAACCATTAAAAGAAATATCATTAGATAAATCCTACAATAATGTCGGCGATGAAGACTGCAAAAGGTTGCGAAACTCTGTATGTAAATAATATCCAAGTGCAAGTAGACAGTAGACACGAAGGCATCGCCAAAGTAAACAATACAATCGCGGAGAGTAAACAGTTGGTGCGCATAACGTGGGGTGAGCATGTGCTCAACAATATTGGTGCTCACTTCTCAGTGCTCAGTGCTCAGCCAACACACAGAAAGGCAGACTACTTCACCCATCGGAGAACACTGGAACATTGTCCCGGATATCTGGACCCCACGAGACGGGAACAAATAGGAATTTTAATTTTGTCAAAAAAAAAGTGCCTACTTAAAAAAAACGTGAAAATGAATACAGGATTAAAGGGCATCCCCGATAGTACGCAATGTTTCCAATATTATTTCCTCTGCGTGTAAAACTGTATCTAAAATACTGGTCAAAATAGTCCTGTATATTATCTGCCTGTACATAATATAAATAATGTGTACATTTGAACGCGGCATTCCGTTCATTGATCAAATGCATTGTACATATAGTTTCGTATTGTAGATCGATGAACTGGTGGATGCAATATATATGTTGTTATAATAGATTATCCATAGTTAGTAAAATCAATATTTGTACTGTGCCCTTGAGGTGATTTTTCACAAAAACAGCTCTATAAAAATCATCCAAATAATATTATTATTATGTATTTCATAACCTAAACAACCAATTATCACTCCGCTTCCTCGCATGGGTAGGCAGAGAGGACGGACAGCCAAACAATTCGATCTTGGCACACACTTCGTGCTTCATTCACACTCTATACATTATATTATGTTATTCTGACTTCTAACACGGCCCTACTCAAGTATTTGGTTCACTTGATCATGCCATGTCTTCCTCGAATACTGCTGCCAAAAAAAACAGGAATGCAGTTTTACATTTATTATCGTTGTCAAAAGATATTATAGATAAACTAAGTATACACAAAAAACCACGCCTTGGTAAAAGAAAAACAAATTCTTCATAAACATGTACTCCCATCTCAAGGATACAGCATTCATAAGATGCCATATCAGTTGCCATTAGCATGCAAAATCTAAATAACATGTTGTTTGAAATAATGAATAGGAATTGTGAATGGAACTCCTCAGAATTAACGTACAATTATAATTTATTTTCATAAATAATGTTGACGTAATATTGAATAACGTTGTCAGCAGTCTTGGCATGAATGAAAATATTGATTATTCCTTTAATAATAGATTACTTAACATGAAAGTTAATGGACGCGTTCATTCCTAATAATGTGACCAAAACCACGATACTCCTTTCTTCCACTTGTTTATACAGACAACAATGAAGTGGTAAAATAAACGGTGTTTACAATGGATTTTCACTATTTCATTGACATTTCTAAAACCGTTGTTACAATTTAATGGGGACTAGCAGATTTTAAATAATATAATGGGGACTAGCAGATTTTAAATAATTTAATGGGGACTAGCAGATTTTAAATGATTTAATGGGGACCAGCAGATTTTAAATAATTTAATGGGGACTAGCAGATTTTAAATAATTTAATGGGGACTAGCAGATTTTAAATGATTTAATGGGGACTAGCAGATTTTAAATAATTTAATGGGGACTAGCAGATTTTAAATAATTTAATGGGGACTAGCAGATTTTAAATAATTTAATGGGGACTAGCAGATTTTAAATAATTTAGAATCATTAGAAATTGGGAAGAAATATTAAATAATTTTTTATTTTTTATTGTATAATATTGATTACATAGAATGGGAACTTGTACCCGCTAAGCCACTGCAAGTAGCGTGTCAGCAGGAGTTTAGTACAACAATATTATATAATACAACAATAAATAACAATCATCATACAAATGTAGCGCGATACTAGAACAATATAGGCGCATGCATGTTGTGATGAATGTACACAAGTTGGAAAAAATATTTTTTTATAGTATGAAAACAGCATAACAATTTTGATATGGAGATACTAGTATCCAATTACATAATATCGATTTAATTAATCTTATAAAAATATCAAAATATTAGCAAATATTAAACCAAATTGAGAAATAATAAAAAAAGCATTACAGTTTTGTTACAAGGAGGATAGACTTAATATAATAGTAACAGTAAAATAATTTTAAAGATACCCGCAGCTATCAAGGATATATACCATCAAGGAGACCACCATATTACAGCGCCCTTGAGATGATTTTTCACAAAAACGGCGCTATACAAATCATCCAATTATTATTATTATTATTAATATTATATTTGTTCAATAAACTATGTAAGAAAGACACTTAAGTATAGAAAGGTGGATACCTAACCTATAAATACTGAATACATTTTGCTCGTCCAGAATAGTGGCTTTTCAAAAATTTCAATATTTTTGCAAAACGCCATACCAAGAATTGTTTCATAAAATAAATTCGCTCACACCATCAGTGCGTTAAGTTATTTCTCAGGATCAACGGGTAAACTTCTTAATTAACGGTGGTTAAAATTTTGATAGATCAACAGGCCAAAGAAATTACAATGAACTAATAAGTAATACCATTTGACCTCAGCTGTAATTCCTCTGAATCCCGCCAATTCACCTCACTTGACTCTGAGTCTGCCATTTTTAACAATGAACAACTTGTGTGACTATTACCCGTCATTAATTATCGCAATTAGTGGAATGAACTCGGTGAAAATTGCGTGACCCATTTACAAATTGGGCTCATGACTCAGGATTAGGCAGTTATCTAGTCAACGAGAATTCTCTGGAAAAGTAAATAGCCAACTCAGATAGAATATAGTTGATGGCAATGATGTATGGATGAGTGAGGATTAACAAATGTAAGGATTGTGGGAGGTAGGATAAGAAAAGGTGGGCGACCACGGAAACGCTCGACTTAAACAAGTGGAACAAATTTTGCATAAGGTCAAAAGCAATAACTGGCAAAGGTGTGGTAAGATTTTCGTTAATGTGCGTAATGTCAATAATGCATGTATGTATATGAACACCTCGCTTTAATTGTCATAATAAAACCATTCTACAATTGTACACAAATTAACAATTTTAAATACACATTCAAAGTGAAGAAATCTTTTCTTGTTTGACGTCATAACTCGATTCGCCAATATTAATGGACAAGAGAATAACGACCGAGTAGATACTAATTTATAACGATCAAAATTTAAAATACGGATAACAGGTAGGAGTAGGAATGTTGTGTCTGTTGCCATTCATATGGCCTAACGAATTCACGTAAAGGAGACTTATGCTCAATAGCTCCAATAGACCTGCCCAATTTATTTTCATCCCTTTTTACACCAACTTAGCAAGACAGACAGTCACAGCACCCTCAGAGATAAGGAGTGAATGTTAAAAAAAGATTGGACATACGTTTACGTGCGTATTGCATCAAGACATATTGTAAGGAGATCGTGAATCGTATATCGAACATCTTCAATCAGTAGAGCAAGAGGTCATGGACGGTGGTGTACCTACACTGCCTATCTGTCTGCCAATGCCATTTTTTTATTTTCGTTTTCAGTCTTCAAATGAATGGTTAACAATCGGCAAAGTTACAAAGCGAAACTTAAACATTAGCAACTCTTCCCAAACACAATGCGCAGCCTTGTTTCTACAAGAAATTGCAGTGTTTCAAAACATTCTGTAAATCACTTAGGCATTTGGTTATGTGGTATTACAAATCGGGCGTATGTACATGAACAAGTTTTTTTTCTGGGGAAATCAGAGTTGTTCTTCTTGCTGAAAATACTATTTGATTTCGAAATTCATTTATTCTATGAAACGAGATTTATTTATTAAATACAAAATTCTAACCGACATAATGAAAATTCAATGACAAGGTTTTTGTTGTAATAAGGAACTCCGGTGAAAAAATAATGGCTTCAAAAATACATTTTCATATAGGTCATCAAACTCCGATTCCGAATATAGAAGTTTTATTTTATATGTAAGTTTTAAATATATGTAGAATTTATATATCGTTATTTAAAAGTAAATAAAAAATCACCTCATCAAAACACCTTGTTATGTAGGTACCATTGCATTTGGAACATCTGACGTCACGTGCGCATTCTGTTTTTGGATTAGTATGAACATCTTTATTTTTCGATTTTGTTTTGTATTTTAAATACGTGTTTTTTTTCAGTTTTGGAGAAATTTTAACTGAATTTGGGTGATTATAATTGTTGTTCAATTTAAAAAAAAATTATTAATGAAAGTAATTGGAGTATTCACGAGCAAACCAATCATCAATAAGGATATTATTTATTTATTTACTTTTTTTTGGGAAAATTAACACCAAATCCATGTTAATGTTATCATTATTCGTTGAGGTAAAGTTTCTAAAAAGGTACATAATTTTATTACTTGTGTTTAGTTGTGGTTTACCATGAATATAACATAAAATTATATACGGCAGAGCTCATCCTTGTTTTGACATTTAACATTCTAACCTCAAAACTGATCAAAACCGACCGGCCATAGATTTAGAGAGTTTTGGCGGGCTTTAAAAATTGAAATTTTGACATTTTTTTTAACTATGAAAACTTACTTTAGAAAATACGAAATACTCGTATACTGGTATTTAAGTTTGAACGTAATTATTCATAAAAAAAAAATATTAAAAAAATGGACCAGAGTTCCTTATTAAAGAGGGTACAATGTAAAGGTGAGTAGACTACGGTCGTAAAGTGCATAGCATTTTCTCCTAGAGATCCAAAATGTATTCACGTAGGACTTTGGTTTCGTAGGAAATATGTGACAACAATGGTGATCTTTCTACTGACTTCATTAGCTTATAAATACGTCGCTAGGCTAAACGCTGCCAGACGTGAATGAGGTTTAATTGGTGAATTATTCTGCTAACATTAATTCTATTTCAACATGAAAATGTAAGTAACTAATCCGAGGTCCTTACTACGAAAGATAAAAATGAACCTTGAAACTACAACCAGCTTTGAAGCATCCTAATTTTAAGATTAACACATGCGAATTAATCAAAAGATTAGAACAGTTTTTTTTTTGCTTCTCATTATTTTGTCTTGTTTTAGGAGCTAATATTATATACCTGACAACATTATATACATTTTCAACAAGTTACGAAACTTTAAATAATAATCTGCAAAAACGATGTATCTTCTGCTTTATTTGTAAAATATGTACAGCACGACGTTGCCTTTTGATCAAATTCGGGGAAGTGTGTGTTGATCAATTTTTGAAAAACACAAATAAAATAAACCGATCCAAAGCAAATAACAACGGCATTCTCCCAATAATTAGCGGGTAAATACTTGAATTGAATCAATCAAATATTTTTTATGCACTTAAAGCGTTAATTAGAAAAAAATGTGAATTAATAAAATGTCACAATATTTGCATTGATTCTTCTCATAAAGAGCTTCTGGGATTACGTTGAGTGTTTTTTTTTGTTGGGATTAATTTATTCAACAAATTCAAATTAAGAATGAATATTTAAATTAGTATTTAAATGTCGAACAAGTTCAAATGGAACAGCGAGGAAATTGAGCGGCCGGTACTACTTTGAATGTTTTTCTATGAATAGCAGCCGCAATTTGTTGCTACCACAAACCACACATAAATATTTCAAGGCACAGATAAGAACATTACATATTTATACACAATCCACATTTTAACATAAAAAAATTAATTATAAGAACTCCTTTCTGGCTTGGCTAGATGAATTATGTCAAATACTGGTGGTCATGCTAAGTTTTTTTTTTTTGTATTTACGATTCTTTGGCATTATTGAACAGGGTCCATAAAATTATTATGAAAATGGTTTCAATAAACTCATGCAAACATGTGGATTACTTAGATATTGCAATCTACATTAATAATAATTTGAGAAAATTTTGTTTTTAACACGTTGAAATACGTATGTAAATATTTTTAAAATGTGAGTTAGAGCCAGTATTTGTGATAGCGAGCAACCCTTCCACTACGGTGCTAGCTCTCGAGCTCGGGTGCTGTATACTCAGTGTACAGGTACACATTTAGTAGTTTGTAATTTTGAATTTGGATAAAAATTAATGATTTACATTACTTACTTTGTAAATCTTTTTATTAATAGTACATAATATGTAAACCATATGTATTTAGACCTCCCCAGGCGTCGTGAGTTCAATTCCTAGGCTGACTAAGTCCTCCATCACGACACAAGCAACATCTTCTGCTTACTGTTTTAACCCGGAAATATATGTCTTTCTTTAAAAAAAAAAACAAAAACGAATATAAGTAAAATATTATGCATGAGTGCTGAAAACAAGGAAAAAACATCGGTGATGCATAAAACGCATGATGCGTCTATTACTGCCGGCAGACCACTGGCCGACTAGCACGGACGGCCGTGCATCGTGGCACGGTGAGCGAAACCCCGTAAGTTATCAACGCACTTAGACATACGTATATATTAACAAAACATGTCTTTTGTTTCGTTCGTGTAAATGCTTTCATATTTTAATTATTTTATCCAATACATACATGCATTACTGAGAAACACCTAAAGTATGAAATCTGTGTTTAGTATCTTTACAGAGTTATTTAAATAATTAGATATGTCAAATCAGTTTCTACAGCACCGGTAGGGGAGAGTTAAAAAGTAACCAATATTACGGATATTATTTTCGACCGGACCGGTTTCAACCTATCACGGACATCTTCAGACTGGCACAATAAAAGCTAGATCTATGGTATATATAGCATCTATGTCAGGAGTGAGTCCCATTGCTTTCTTATATTGCAAAGCAATGAGATTCACTCCTGACAGATGCAATATATATATATGTACCATGGATTCAATTAACAACTGGAAGAAAGTTACAAAAGTTTTCTAAATTTAAAAAAAAATCATATTGAAATGAAATTCCACCATGAATTAGTAATTTCAAAATTAGAAATAAAATAATTTTATATCAAAATGTTTTTTTATTCCATAAATTTGTAAATATATTTATGTTACAATCGTTCTGCGTTGATAATAAATTTACCATTGTCAATAATTCATACCCGAATTTTAAATACCACACACAGCCTACCTTTGGTCATAGATCAATGCACGCCACTGCTATGATCATGGGTTTCATAAGATATTCTATCACAAACATGATAATAGATTGTAAAAGAACGTTAAAATTTATTTGTATGTTAAAATGATCCGATAAGGAACGCCAGTGAAAAATATAATTGCTTTAAAAATATATATTTATATAGATCATCAAACACCGATTCTGAATATATAACTTTCATTATATACAATTAATATAACACGCGTAAAATTTATAAATCGTTATTTAAAATTGAATAAAAAATCATCTTATCGAAAGACCTTGTTATGTTGGTACCATTGCATTTGGAACATCTGACGTCACGTGCGCATTCTGTTTTCAGATTAGTATGGACATTTTTATTTTTCGATTATATTTTGTATTTTAAATATGTATTTTTTTTAGTTTTAGCGAAATCTAAACTTAATTTGGGTGACTTTAAGCTCTACAAGAGTTGTTCAATATAAAAAAACTATTATTAACTATTATTATTACGGATATTATGATAATGTTAATGCTCAATATTATTATCTTTCTTTGAGTTAATGTTTCTAAAAAGGTACATAATTTTATTACTTATGTTTAGTTATGGTTTACTATGAATAGAATATAAAATTATGTACGGTAAAGCTCATCCTTGTTTTAAAATTTGACATTCTAACCTCAAAACTGATCGAAACCGACCGGCCATAGATTTGGAGGCTTTTGGGGGGCTTTTAAAAATTGAAACTTTAAAAATTATCCTAACTATGAAAACTCACTTTAGGAAAAAAAAAGAAATATACTGGTATTTACGTTTGAACGTCATTATACATACTCGTATATATAAAAAAATGTACTGGAGTTCCTTATCGCATTATGACATGTAGATTTAAATAATTAATCGCGATGGTGGCTGCCCTGCAACGCACGGAATCCGCGGGTTATTATGAATTTATTGGTCCCAAAATAAGGCACGCGAGTATCCTTTTGTGGGAGGGAAAATAAAGCAACAAGAGACGCGGCGTAACACGGTTGGCGGCCATTTTCCGAAAAGCAATAAAGACCCAGTGCTGGCAACACCGGACACACACGCAACTAGCTACCCAAACGGACACACTGCGCAAAAAGAACAAAAGCAATAAAAATTCCCAACATTTCCACACCTACAAACTATAACGCTCTTTTTACCAATGCTCCAATTCACTTTTCCGTGTATTCATACATTTAAGGATCGTTATTAAGGCTTGACTAGATGCGTACATATTTTAAAAAAGTTTTGTACCATCAGTAAAAAATGCAACTTTAGACTATGCGAGTATTTTAAATGTCCTTGTGTTAATTGTATCCTTTGTACCCGGTGTTGTCGATATCCCCGTAGCCGGCCTATCTGCTTGACCTGTCGGAACCGTAACTTGCCAGACCACTAGCCGGTTTGGACGGGGGGAGTTGACGGGAGAAGGGGGGGAGGGCACACGACCGTACAAGACGGTTGTATTGGGTTTCGAATTATTTTTAAAATCTAAATTCGAAATAATAAAAAAAAGTCCAAGAGATTCGTAGATAAGTGGGGAGATGCGGACTATAAATTTATTTGCACTAGGACATGATCCTCTAATTATTATTTTTTTAGTATGTTATAATAATTCTTGTTTTTATTAATCTACCTGACATTTCAACATTAGACATTTTCCAATTCTTAGAATGCCTTCGAAGGGCCATTCGAAATAATAAAATTTTAAAAATGATGGCACTAACAAAAAGTTGTCCTAAGAGGCGAAGCTAGGAGTCCACAATGGAGTGCTGATACCAACCCTGGTGTATGGCAGTGAGACATGGAATTGGCAGCGGAAGGATGGAGGTAAACTGAATGCCGTAGAAATGAGATGTCTGAGGCGAATGTGCTAAAACCATGTATGATCGTGTGCAAAATATTGAGATTCGTAAAGAATGCAAGGCTGATGTAAGCGTAATGAGTAAAATTAAGAAAGGGACGCTTAGATGGGTTGGGCATGTAGAGCGAATGAATGAAGAAAGGAGTGAAAGAAGTAAGAAGAATATATGACGCGAATATGAATGGAAGAAGAAGCCGGGGTATGCCGAAGAAGACATGGCACGAGTCGGAATAATAGATGAAATATTTTCGAAAATTAAAAAAAAAAAGGAATCCTATGATAATTCTGCAAATTTAATAAGATCGCCATAAACAAGGCTTGATGATCTTGTCTATGGTATTGTAAGGATGTAGAATATTAATAGAACTAACGAATGTTAGATGGTCATCAAATGAAATATAATTTTTTATCAACGCGGGAAAATATTCCGTCTTTTTTCCGACAGGCGCCAACCGCCTACTTGTCGCCGTGCCGGCCACAGTCAAAATGCCGGATTTGAATGAATTAATAATGTCAACCAAATCGTGCAAAACCTACCTAATAACTTCTAGATGAAAACCAAACAAAATAAAATATAACACAAATTATATACAGCATTTATTCAATTTACCCCTATAATCCTGACACGTGTATCATAATGTATAAGTGATTTGATAACAGTAAACAGTATTGTAAGCGGAGAGGACGCCACACAACTGTCTTGGCCATAGATATCATAATGACAATCAATAACATGTATATTTTAGCGCGGCATCACATTCATTGGTCGAATGCATTGTATATATAGCTCGGTATTACAGATTGATGAACTGGTGAATGCAATTTGTTAGCCATTAACTATAATAATAGATTATCTATAGTTGGTGATAAAATAGAAAATTAAAAAAAAAGCGTTTGTACACGCCCTTGAGGTGATATTTACACAAAAATGATATTATTTATAATTATTATGATATCTATGGTCTTTGCAGTCTTGGCACAAATACCTTGCTTCACTCGCAATCATACTCATATATATATATAGCTTGGCATTTAATTGTAGATATGTATTATTTTGGAACTACAAAATGGCATTACTATGACAACACTAAGATACTCACTTCGTCTTTATAAAAATATTTAAAATGTATTCTGCATATTTAAATATTTTCACATAGTCGCGTTTGCCAGTTTGTTTTAAAGAATCAAGGCAAAACATCATAATATATATATTTTTTTTTTTATAATTCAAAATTTTGATTGGTGAATTTGATTTATTTTTTATTTTTTATCTAACATCTGGTACTTGGTTATTTCGATACATAAAACATCCGAAATACAAAAACATCGCCTTCTTAAAACATCCATGCAAAACTTCAAATAATAATAAAAAAAAAGTTTGAATTAGATGTAGAATCCTTTGGGAAAGTACCACTAAATTCTGAACAACGTTTGGTTTGTAAAACATATGCACTTGGACCATTCTGTTTTTTAACACTTAATTTAATTTTTATGAGTCATTTTTGTGTTGCCATTTAAAATCTTTTAAACGATTGCAGCGCCCTCAATTTTGTCAGACTGTACTCTTATGTTATGCCTACTCTTGAATCTTGACTCTTGACATGACCCAACTAGACTATTTGAATCACTTGAAGGTGCTACGTCTTTCTGGGGCGTCCCGACTTCTTATTCCATCCACTTTCGCTTCATATGTCCTCTTGATATTCTTTTCTACGTGCATACACTTCACATGTCCAACCGTAACAAACGTCCATGTCTTAACGTTTGCCATTGCGTTCACATCGGCATGGCACTATTTTCGTAAAAACCGTTTAAGGTCAGTTGGGGCTAATACATTTTTCGGTTTTAAAAATATATATTCATATCGATCGGCAAACGGCGATTCTGAATATATGACTTTTATTATATATAACCATACGTAGAATTTATAAATCGTTATTTAAAAGCGAATAAAAAATCATCTCAACAAAACACTTATTTTTTTTATGGTAACTCCACACAGGAGACCCCGAAGGAAATAATTTCCCTCAAGGCATATATCATCTTTGGGGATGCTGTGTGGAGGGTATGTGTCCTTGTTATGTTGGTAACATTGCATTTGGAACATCTGACTTCACGTGCGCATTCTGTTTTCAGATTAGTATGGACATTTTTATTTTTCGATTTTGTTTTGTATTTTAAATATGTATTTTTTTTAGTTTTGGCGATATTTAAACTTAATTTAGGTGTCTTCAAGCTCTATAATTGATATCCAATATAAAAAAAATATTATTAATAAAATAAATTAGAGTATTCATGAACAAACCAATTATTAATACGAATATTATGATAATGATAATGCTCAGTACTATTATTATTCTTTGAGTTAAAGTTTCTAAAAAGGTACATAATGTTATTACTTACGTTGGGTTATGGTTTACCATGAATAGAATTTAAATTATGTACGGTAGAGCTCATCCTTGTTTTGAAATTTGACATCCTAACCTCAAAATTGATAAATATTGACCGGCCATAGATTTGGAGCGTTTTAGCGGACTTTGAAAAATTGAAAATTATTTTAACTATGAAAACTAACTTAACGAATTATGTTGATATTTGAGTTTGAATGTTATTATTGATAAAAAATAAAAAAAAATCTTTATTGCCCCATTGTCGCTTTTACCCCAACTTAATAGAAGCATTTTAAGATGTTGGTGTTCCACTTAATGTGAGAAGATTAAAAAAAACGATCTAATTAAGAAAATTTTGAAAGAGTGACAATGAAGACTTGTAATTTTCTCGTATTGATCATAAAATATTCGCAGAACAATATCCAGTAATAATGAAGAAGAATAAAATAAATTCGGTAAAAAGTAAAGTTGCAAAGACATCACGCAGCCCAAGCCATATCGAAATGCGTTGGTAGAGAATACCCGGAATGTGGAATACGCTTATTGGCAAATTTCGCACGAGGCATTAACTCAAACGACCTTCCTTGGTTTTTTTCGACCACAATTCTACAATGTGTGAAATAACACGAGAGATACGATTGTGCGGGTACGGAAACCAATAAATTAAACACAAAAACGTTAACGATTATATTAAGCATGTGAAAATCTTTAGTTGGGCGGGTGTTAATGATACTAAATAACAAGGACAAGAAATACAACATTGGAGTGAGAATGATCGGGGAAGAGGAAAAACGTTTCATACGTTGATGGTGATGATAGGTACTGATATGTCATGTCCATAAATAGATAATAGAGATGTAAAACTTTTGCCAGAACTACCCAACATTACCAAAATCTCACTACATACGAGTATATCATGTTTCCTTTTTGCACTATTTTGCAAATTTTGAACTTCTGTTTTTTTTTTTTTTTTAACATTATTGATAGTTTAAAGCTATTTTACAGCATTGTACAGCGTTCTGCAGGTGAAATTTCAAATATAAACAAGTCGTAGTATTATTATTGTGACTTATTCTTGTCCAGATGTATTCATTATATGGTATCTACAGTGACATCAATTTGAGAGATTTTTTACAAGTTCGGTATCTCGTAGTTTAACAATTTTGCATAATGTACGAGCATGCAACACTCGTGTTTTCCCTTTCAACCGATGTTTGATTGACATTCGTCATGTTTATATCTGTGATATAAGTATAAAAAATAACATGGCCTGTCAAAACCAATACGATTCCCAAATATTTATGGATTGATATTTTATCGCTTCTAGTTCGATTAAATAATAATAGTTATTTTACACGACTTATCGTATCTATGACCTAGAGATTAGAGAGTATTCACCTTAAATATTTAAAATGACGCAATCGAGTTTATTGGACAGTGGACGGAGGATGAGCCGGCACTACTTTTAGCAGGAGGTTTCCCGAGTGAACTCAAAACAACCCGTAGCGCACTGGTTAGAGTGCTTAGCACTGGGCAACTAAAGGCATACCGCTGATCCGTCGTAACATTTCCCTTTTTCTTATAAACTACGTCAGGCTGTTTGAAGAATACTGAGCGCTGGCTCACCAACCCGAGCCGCGGGAATATAAGCCGTTGCCGTTGTTTGGTTGGTCGGTTGCTGCGGACAAGCGACAAGCGACAAGCGGCTGTGCCAAGGTGTGCCAAGTATTCGCGGATTGTTGGATTGTCTGACAGCACCGCCAATGCAAAACTATGAATGGATCTCGTGACGTCACCGCCCCGTGAACACGGCCTACTGTCACTGACACACCACCACCAGTAACCGCACACACACACACACGCGGACTCGGACGAAAAAAGTCGGCCAATAATAACACAACTAGCTAACCGAATGGCAGTCATTAAAATTGCGAATGTATTAGAAATTTACCTTGAATGAAGTGATTTGTGTTGTGTGGCATTACTGTACACTGCGATGATTGGTTGTGGTAACTGGTTGCTGTATCGTTTCACATTAGAAAAGCAGATAAACTACGCGCTTCGGTCGTAAACGTTACGTGTCCGTTTTACACTTTACACTCTCTTCTCTTCGACAGTCCTACTCCCTCCCTACGCACGGTGGACAAAGACAACATGTACACGCCCAGTCTCCAGCCTGCAACTCCCAGCGTCCAGCGTAACAGCCATCAACCAACTTTCCAGCTTACTCAAAAACAAACATTCGCTTCATGTCAAATTGCGATTAATCTCAATATAGTTTTGCTACCTACCTTACAAATTTGTTGAATTGCACTTCAGTCATATCTTATTCAGATGGCAATGAACCCTACAAGATTTGATCAACTTTAACAGGCATCGATGATAAAACTGTTGAATGATGATTGTTACCTACAGACAGAATAATAAAATATAATACAGACAAACAACTAAAAGCAAAACAAATAAAAGCTACAACAAATCACTCCAGGAACAAATAAATACGGAGGAAAAAAGACCTCTCAGTTGTGGTTTAGTGAACATTGAACGGCTCGGCTTCAAGCAGCATGCTGATGACTGCAGATATCAATCAATGGTGACATATCGCTGAAACAGTTCACTCTTATTAGCAATTCATTCATGTATACCATTTTAAACAAACAATGCGATCTATAAAAGTTGTACGTTTACAAACTGCGAATGTCACCGATGCAATTTGACTGTAAATGCGTTTAATTCATACTCTGGTGTTTGTTTTGCTGCCAACTGCCAACTATCAACTTACAATAAGCCATACTTAATGTTTCACAGCTACTTCGTCCGTGATAGCGAATGTTGCACGATTTACATAAAAGAGTTGTGATGAACAATCAAGGTTATTCACGATATTATTCAATGGGATATTTCTTACCGTATTCTGACCGTCAGAAGACGGTAATGGCACACTGTCTAGGTACTATCTACCACACAGGCACTGTAATAAGTTGATATCAACAACAATAATTATTATTATGATCGCTGTTGTGACTATTGAATTAAAAGTAAGTACCAAATGCAGGCGATTATTTTAATTCACAAGTCGTGCTGAAATCAGTAGAAGCCATTTACAGGCACATCGATCGTGAGATCCAAAATGAATGACGGAAGAATATCGTTGAAAAACGTTAGTTAAAATTCTCGTATTGTGCGAGAGACCTTCTTAGACTAGAGATCACGCTTTGATATCGTTAATCAGAGTGGCTGAATAAACTAGGAACATTCGTATGCGAGAGCGCGCTGTAGGACATGCCAAAATACTTTTTAAACTGAGTCCATGAAAGGAGGCAAATCTGTACTAGGCAACGAGAATCAATGCCACGGGGTGAGCTGAATATAAAGCGATCAATCCTTAATACAATGCTAATTAATGTAGAATTATGATAGAATAATATCTTCGGATGTCTACAATATATATATTCAAGCTAATATAATCAGCACAAATCATGTTATAATATTCATAATATTACTTGGATAAGAGCGTAAAAAGTAATTTCAATTAACCTCAATGAGTTTTATCATACGAAATAGCCCCAGTTACTGAAATAAGGATATTAGATTAGAATTAGAATGTATCGCTATAGGGCTCGGGCAATCTACAGTGAAGCACACCAGCAGTTCTGGATCACATCTCTATGACTATTGTCTTCTTTTATCGAAGGAAGCAATCACTTTGTGGCTTGACATTATAATTTAAATAAAAAATCTCTGTCTCCATTATGATATCTCTGTATTTTAATTTTAGTTTATATGTGTACATTCCTGAAGAAGGTTGAGTTCAACCGAAACCGATCGAATGCATAAATATGTATAAAAATAAAGTGGCTTAAAACAAAAACATTTTTTATTTAAACTATTGTCTTCGATAATTCTATGGCGCTCGGCTCGGGTATCAATTTTCCAGTGTCGTGACGGTGGAACGCTAGGAACTAATGTAATGGATACCATTTGTGACTAAAATGTGTGGTCCATTAGAAAATTAAGCGAATGGAAATAAGTCAAGATGACTATTTAATGTCTGTTTAGTAGAAAGAGCCGTGATTATCCTAATCATATTGAACTCTAACGCTTTTATACATTATACTGGCGATAATTGTGAAATGATACCCAAATGTCATTTCCTTTCTGTATATGCTATTAACCGTTAGAGTGCCATCGCGCTGTAAGCTTTAGTTACGTAAATTGCGACGCAGCGCAAGAGCGCTGCATTTTTCTGTGTGCTTTTTGTCGTCCTCGGGAGAGCACGTGTTCAATTTGAGCGTGGTTTGCGGTTGGCGCGTGTCTTGATAACTTGATTGATTATTGTTTATCCTGTTAAAATAAATACACCGTAAAATGAATCGATATTTTTCACCGTGACGGAAGTTAATTCTGTTGCGGATGATCATAGTGTATCAAATGACAGCGGCACTACGGACGACGAGACCTTTGTTCCTATACATGAATGTGTGCAGCAAAACAAATAAGATAAGGCGATCCAATCTCATATGCGCTCGCTGTAAAAAAGGAACTACATGGACTTTGCGCGGGAAAACACAATTGTGAAGTGAAATAATCTTAAATTTGTATTTGTTGTTGAAATGTGTAGTTTTTTTAATTAGAACTATAATATTCGTAAAATTTCATTTTTACTTGTACAATTAAATTTTTTTTTAATTAAAATTGATTAATATTTGCTAAGTTATTGCATTTTTATTGAATACCACACTTTTTTTTTATTTAAAAACACCGAATATGTGTAGCAATTTATATACATACTTGCAAAATAAGCATAGCACTAAAACGGTTATTACGCAGCTTCTATTTTTACGGTAAATTTCATTAACATTTAAAGAAACCTTTTTAAGATCATCTGGCATGATAGTAAAAAGCCCAGAACAATACATTATATGAATCAGTATTCATACATATGATTTTTATAGGAGGATACCTGATGAGATTTTATTCCATGAAATTTATTGATTCATTGTTAAGATTATAGGATTTAAAATAAACCATCGAAAGAAAAGTAAAACACACTAAACTCTCCTAGGAAACCAGAGGTGAAGTCTTTATTTTTGTATATCAAAAGATTTCCTTTCATCAGACAACACATGTAAAAACTAAACACATCCTGGATGGCTGTCTTATGTAAGATTTATAGCGTATCGAAATATCTGGACTGCCCGCGGATCGCTTGCGTCACTGCCACACGCTCACTCCACACTGGCTCCCATACCGTGGACACTGGGTCTGAGCGAGAACAAGACCAGAGCTAGCCAATTGCACCCAAAAGTCAAAGTCTCGGTTATATCAAATCCACGTGTTGTCACTTTAATCAATCTAGATAGATAAGCAATAAAGGAGAGACGACACAAATTTAAAAAAAATCTAGACCCTTACATACGAGTACACTGAAAAGATTGTCTTGGCTTATTACTTCACTGAATATCTAGTATCTAGTATCTAGGACCTAAGGTGGACTTTTGTAATGGAAGATCAAGAGAAAATATTTTTCAAGTCGGAAATGTAATTTATACAAGCGCAGATCTCGCTCCCAGCACTTGAGTAGACAACTAGGTGTTTTTATTCAGATTACGTCTCCAAGATTTGGCGCGAAAAGATACCGTTCCACTGGCAGAAAACATTTGCGTATCCGCCAAACACCTGTGACGGCAGAGGCAGATTTATGGGATTGTCAGTTAAAAATACAATTTGTTTTTACGATTTTCTTGAAATATGAGTTTTCTTTGAGCGGTTTTTGTGGTCGTGATTATTGATTTACAAGCTGCAAAGCACATTCGATAGAAGATATAAATTGGTGGATCTGCGGAATGAATTGTGTGGGCTGAGAAATACACTTTGTTACGTATTACTAACACCATAGAATCTCGAAAGTTGAATGAATGAGAGAAAATATTAATGAACAATATTACTATTTTGATTTATTTTGAGGACATCGAGAAGTGTTTCAGACAGCTTAACTATGTACCTACCTAAGATTAAAACAAAATTTAAAAAACTTAGAGAATGCTGATTGACCAGACTAGTGTAGAGCTGTTATCTGAATGGTAAGCGGTGTGTGGTTCGCAGTTCTCAGTTCTCAGCATCGCTCCGGTCTAACGGAAGTGCCCAGCGGAGAGAAGATCTCTCTGTTTTTATTGCTCGTTAACCGGTGGCTGTCATTCTCAGGCCTCGAGCATCTCCGTGTCCCCAGGAGGTGTCTTTGACCGATCGTTGCATTTAAAGACCAGTGAATACTTGTCCGTTGGCTTCGGAACGGATACACAGGACTCAACAAAATCAAGACGCAAGCGCCAAGTGAGTGAGATCTTCAAAATTTCCATTCAATTATAGCATTAGGTATAAGCTATACATTAATTCGTATGTCGCCGTATGAACATAACCAAACACTATAAGAAAAGATACATAGAAATCTATGTATACAAATAGATTAGATGACATTTTGCTGGTGTAAGCTCATAAAAACCGCTATGGCTTCAATTGAACCATGGTAAATATACGAAGGATTGTCATCAGATCACAGATTCGGGAGATAAGTTTTAGACTTATCGGAATTAGTCTTAAAGAAACATTAAGCCCCTTTACAATTTTTGGAAAAGAGATCCAGTGTTACAGTTTGAACATGAACGATGTTATTATAAAATTATCAAAAAACTCCACCATTTCAGAATAAGATAATTCTTTCGACCTTGATCTCAAGGCCGACTAAAAATGTTTGTTTCTACTCAAATTCATTTGGAAAGATGAAGCCAGGTCAGCGTTTGAACTCAAGTACAAACAAAATAACAAAAATAACACAAGTCACAAAAATGATTTTTTAATATAAATTTTTTAACAAATGCTCCTTCTCATTCTTCGGGATCGTTCAATAATAATGATAGAAAAAAGTAATTTTATTACGTTATATTTTTAACTAAAGATATCCCTTATCTTTAATTAAAGAAAATAAACAATATTCATCATAGAGCACGGCTTTTATAAAATACATAATATTTAGAAATACTTATTTAGTTATATAAAAAAAAATTGTTATAGATGTCAAAAGATTGGTGTCAATGAATTCATATTCTTTATTCGTTGGTGAGGAGCATAAACAGTAGTTACTTCTGTTGTCAAACCTCCGTCAGTTCGGTGTTCGGTTCAGTATTCTTATCGCCTCGATATCTCCTCGGGCCGACGCGGACGGAGGAGTAGGAGCAGTTGGAGTTACGACCATCTTGTATTTTCCGCAACAAATGCGGACCATTGTGGCACACGTGCTCCGGGTTCGAGATGGCTCACGGATGTTATATTTTAATCCAACCAACCGAGTGATAGCAATATTCATTTTACTGTACAAATAAGTAGGGCATTTAACAATATAAAGCGCATATCTATAAAATGTAAAAGATCACAACATTTTCATTCAGCGTTGAACTGTTTACACAAATCCTGGAAAGAGTTATTTATTTTCATAATGTAAAAAATATCAATTTTATAAGCCACAACCATTACGTAATTACATAGCTCTTAACATGTAAAAAAAATTATTTCACTCATCCAAATGGGTTTGAAATATTAAAAAAAAAACTATCCAAATTCAGAAAAAATGAGAAGAATAATAATACAATATATATAATTGAGGGCAAGGGGCAAAGAATGACGGCGCACACATCAATGAATCTTTTCATTATAAACACGCGGGTGAAAACATCCGGAAAGCATCTTTTCGAATGTTTTCTGCATTATAATATGACTTCGCCGATAGCGGCATTTAACTCTACACACTGTGCCACAAAAGCTTGGAAGACGCTCACTTCAAAGTACCGCCGCAGCTCATCATAAGAATACATAGCTAACTTCTGAGGAAAGTGTTCCGACACTATCATCATGTCAATTGAACAGCTAAGGCTGGGTTTACACAATCAAACCTGCCTCGGGAACTGTACTGATAAAGAATTTTGCAGGACGAAAAATAAGTATCACGCAAAATTATCGAACGTTGGCAAAACAATATAATCACCTTGACAGGTGTTCCACATGGTTCTGATTTAGGACTTCAATAATCACAGGTTACGTTTCATAACTAAATATTGTGAAATTTTCACTAAACATAACAACTGCTGATTCCTGTTATTTTAAACAATACCGTTAGTATACCAAAAGTATCATCAATTTAATCAGCCACAGAGGAGGACGAAAATGAGCGATGTGAACGGACCCTACAGTCGATGATTATTCGAATTAGAATATCCTTATATAGAGGGACGTGACCATATGTCTATAGAGTTTTATGATTCAACTGATGTTCAACTGAGAGTGCATGAATTGACCAAGAATTATAAATAATACTTTGCTAGAATAACTCGAGTTGAAATATTGAAACAAAATAGACGCTGAAACATTTATTCAGCGTGATATGCTTCAGTTCAAGCCGTGAGAATGATAATTTCAAGCATTGCAGCGTTTTAGTGCATTTTAATGACCGCTAACTAGGTAGCAAAAGTATCAATTAAATTTACAAGTCGTTACCAACGGAAACAAACTCTCGCCTAAGATTTCACTGAATGTATTAATAAATAAATAAGAGTGCAGCCATGAATGGCAATGATTTATAGTTTGCATTAACATTTTAAATGGACATTTAATTATGCGCCCAATGATGAATCGTTAAGCAATATGGATACAGACACAAAATAATACTATCTTTCCAACGGAAGTCCAACCGCAAACTAATAAAGCCTTTTGGTTGATGGTGCATGTTACCAACCATCTGTCTTGCAATTCAGTTCTTATGGTTTACCAAAAAAGTTGTTTGTAATAATCGTGTGATGAAGCTGTCAAAAGTATTGCCACAAAATATAGGCCAACAGTTCAAAGGAGTCAGGCGGGTCAATAAAATAGATAAAACGTCTAAAAAGAATTGTTAACAAATTTATTTTAAAGATCTAGACCAAATTTTCTCGAGAAAACTATGCAATAGAAGTACAGAGGACTCATTGACATCATTATAAATATACTTATACGTATCGCAGCGAATTCAGTACTTACACAGATGCATTTCTTGCATACAGCGTGCTTCAAACATGTTATTCTACTTCAGGAAACAGAAATCCAGTAAAATTTGAAAGAAGTTCAATTGAAAAAATGAACAATAAAAAGATCATTGATCAAGATTGCTAGGCCCTCTTCGGGCTGCATACGTGAGTTTCGTCGTCGGCTCATAAAGTTGAGTGATACGTAACTCAATATTATCAATATTACTCTAATATATTTTATTTTTTTAGTACTCAATTTTAAACGCATTTTTTTTTCCTTATATCACCAACCAGTACCTATCAAACAAATAAACATAATTGTTTACTCTATAATATTTGTTTTTCACATCTCTTCATAAGTATGCTTGCAAGTTTTTTTCTGTACTATTCTTCACATCTCTTTATACTTAATTATTATACTTTTTACTAGATATATTATATTACCACACCATCTCAATACTAGCTTTTTTCCCTTCTATTTTTGTATAATGGCATTTAATATGAACTAAATTTGTCAATTTGACTGTCCTAAAACGGGATTGGTTCCCAGTTGGGCAATTAAAGCTTTCTTAAATTTTATTGTATAATAATGAGTGTTACAAATAAATAAAAAAATAAAATAAAATCAAAGTTTTCGAATATTTTTAAATTGATTATCGTATGCACTTTTGTCTGTAAGAAGGAAAAAATACTGTTCTTCAGGGACTTTCTTAAGGTATACATATGCACCAATACACACATCCCAAGAGTGTGTTATTCAGGCCATCTCTAATTGTGTGACCTATACGTGATATTTTTGCGATGGTATCATAGACAAGATTAATATAACAGGGTGAATTGTTGTTAACTGACTTTAAAAAAAAATTAAGTCACACATTACTTTAAGATAACAATTTTGAAACGAAAATAAAAATACAAACGTGGTTCCTAATTAAGGTATGCAATTATATGCATATTTTTATATATCGAAACATAGTGTAATGTTTGCATGGGGATTTTTATTATCACGTGTGTTGAGAATAATCATCGGGAATCGATATCAGGAAGACGATAGGATGGTAAAAAAACAAAAATATAATTTAATAACGTCAACTCTATGGAGAGGTTATCGTATCCAACATCCCTCGAATATCATTACTTATTATGGCGACCGGGTGATAACGCCCAGATAATACCAATATTGTATTCAAAATTCAAACCAGTCGTATTCACAATATAGTACTTATAAAAAATATACATACTGCTGATAAGGCCACTACGAAACACTTCTCCAACCGCTTCTCGCGCAGAAAAAATAAGTTACCTAAATTATCGTGATAGGTAGGTACTGATATTATTTTTTTCATTGGAAAATTTTATTCCCGTCCTGGCAACCCCGAGTGGGTCAGAGACGCCATCTTTCCCGCCAGGAAAACACATCGCAACAGTAACTGTCAAAATAATATCTGTGCGCATTTGCAGTTTTTGTCGTGCTTGATTTAAGATTTTTCCCGGTATTATTAACGGAAATCATTTTAAAGAGCAGTGATAGATAGTTATTTTAATTATTATGAGTGTAGTGACTGAAACATAAACATGTTAATTGAAACTGAAAGATAAATGCATCGAGGAAGGGCGAGAATGATCAAAACATGTAACGTTTTCTGTTACTATTTTCTGACCACGAAAAACATGATTTTGGAAAATACAGAAGGTCATTAACAGTTTTAAGATGATTTTAGACTCGTGTGACATAAACAAGGTGGTAATGTATAAATTTCACACATTTTTCGCATTTCAGACGCCACGTATCATGGATGCTGATTTATTTTTATTTTTATATGAATACCGCACAAGACTTCTCCCAACCGTCTGGAGCCAGTGAGACTATGGCATTCCCAATTGGGGAATGTTGTGAGGCTGAAGGTATTGGGGAGGGGAAGGGGAAGGGGAAGAGGGAGGTGGGGAAATACCTGGCTATTCAGATCTGGTCACCAAATACGGCTAAAAGCCATTTCAAGCAACGTTTCAATTCAGCGATACTGACGGCCGTTTTCTCCAACTTTTCGAATGATCAACTGAGCTGCCGATCAGCCAAGTGTTTTGTTAAGTATTCGCGCTATTTGACTGTCACCAAACATTTTTCATCTTTGAACTTCCTAAATTGTCTATGAAGGACTCGCCCACTTCTATGGAAAATATAATTGTACCCCCACACGTTCATAGTCAATAAAATGACATCAAAGTAAACACTTTCAATGTTAAATTAACATAGACGACTTAATTTTCTATTTATTATGAATACATATTATTTGTCTTAAATATTGTAATACAAACACCAACATTTTATATTTAAAAACGCATATGTTAAAAATAAAGTGTTACCTTGACTATTACCGATGCCGCGAAAACGGAAGTAAACATTGTTGACGTTTGTCTTCTGTGCGTTCTTTCAATTTTCAATCAGTCTTTATATATTCCACTATTTGAATTATGTCAATAATATCTCCATCGTCACTGTCTTCATATTCGCCGTCCATACCCGCTATTGGTATTACATTAAAAATATCTTCATTTTCGCTCTCCATGTTCAAAATTATCAATACAATAGGTACAGAAAATAGTTCGCGAAACGAATGACGTTTGAGACCATAGATATCTATGACATTTGACGTTTACGCTGTCATTTGATACTCTGTTGACACTTTTTATAACTAGTCTTTCACTGAGGAGAACTCTTAATCCACATAATTCGATAACTTAAGATGATCCCAAGTTTGACTGAGATTTCGTTGGGAAATGCGAATTTGTGCATTTGAACAGTGCTGAGGGAAAATTCCGGCTCAGCCGTTGCTCAGTAAGGTTGGGAAGAACGGCCGTGAGAGTATCTTCCACTCTGGAACGTGCGCAAATATAGTAATATATTATTTTTAAATTGATTAAATAAAATTTACTTGCGCACGCCGGGATTCGAACCCCCGACCTTCGGATTTGTAGTCGAGAGCCTTACCCCTCGACCATGGAGACCGTCAAATTGATGCTAAAATTTAATCTGGAAAGTGGGAGCGATCAGTACGATTCGAATTTTCGTTAAGCTTTACAATTTAGGATCTTTTTTAGATTAGTTTTTGTTTTCTGGAAATCTTTTACAATCGTACAGCGTTATTTATACGCATTTAAAAAAATACACTGTGATTAAACTTAATTACAATAAGAAACAGCTATTTCAGTTAGGGGAGACACCAACATTAGTATTTCGCAAAAAAATATGGTAATATTACAGAATTCCGCTTCAGAAGAAAAAAACGTAATTCACAAAAAAAAATACTGTTAGGTTAATAAAAATAAATAAAAAATAACTGTCATCTTATTATTTAACCCAACCTAATAACCTAAGAACCTAAAAATCGTCTTATTATCATACTAACAACATTAAACATGGCGTCAATTTCCCTTACATATTTACGTATTTTGATTTACGTAAAGTAAAAAATAAAGTGAAATATTTTGAAAATCCGCATGTGCAATTATTTTTTATTTATTTTTATGAACCTAACAGTATATTTCTTTTTTAAAACTGATGTTTTTTTCTACTGAAGCGGAATTCTGTAATATTACCAAAAATATTTGATTTAAAGTTTGCCAACCCTATAATGTCATTTACGCGTATATTCATTTTAATGCATTATTTGGCGTCTCCGCCAACTGAATTACTTGCTTATTATGATTAAGTTAAAAAAATGTTTTTTTTTAAAGCGAGTAAATAAATTGGGACTCAGTTAAAAAACTCATAATTTTTAAAGAAAGAAAAATACTTATTAATTACAGATTCATAAAGATAAATACAAAATATTTCCATATGCGGAAATAAAATAATAGGTTCTAGGTTCTTAGTTTGGGTTTTTCTTTCATAAAAAACCCAAACTAAGAACCCATGTTTTAAATATCCACTTGGCACTTTTTTTATATTTTTTTATATGAATACCTCACAAGAGTCCCAACTGCTCCCAACCGTCTGGAGCCAGTGAGACTATGACATTACCAATTGGGGAATGTTGTGAGGCTGAAGGTATTGGGGAGGGGAAGGAGAAGGGGAAGAGGAAGGTTGGGAATACCTGGCTATTCAGATCTGGTCACCAAACACGGCTAAAAGCCATTTCAAGTAACGTTTCAATTCTGAATGGTGGGACCAATGTCATTTCATACAAACATTAAAAATGGCGTCAATTCTTCTTCAATGTTTACGCGTTTTTATATAAAGAAAATAAGAAAAGTAAGTGCATTAGTTTGTATTTTCGCATATACAAATATTTTTTATTTATTTCTATGAATGTAAAAGTGTTTTTCCTTTTAAAAAATTATGAGTCCCAACTGTAAATATTTACGCTAATTCAAAAAACAAACAAAAACTTAAATCTTTAGTAACATTTGTACGTGGTTGACATGTATCACATGAGAACAGGTCGTTTCTACGACTCGTCCTGAGGCCTCAGTGTGGATTAAATGAAAAATAAAATAGCTTTCAATGAATTTGTTAGCATTATTTCCATTTCTGCCGAAGTAAATAGTTGTTTCTTGTTGTAAATATGTTGAAACGAAGAGTTGTTACAATAATCTCTGCGTTTAAGGACGATTCAAAATTGTATTTACTAATATTGTTTAATTTTTTAACCAACTATTATTAATTTAAAGACATTTATGTTAATAATTATTGTTTATAAAAATAATTATTATTAATTAATTTAAAGACATTTATGTTTGGTTTATAAATCTTCTAATGGAAAAACGAAACTCCTGTTTTATGTAGGGGGGTATTACAATGTATTCGTCAAATATAATATACGGGATTACTGTAACATTATTTTCTCGATGATGTTTTCTTAAAACATCTTACGAAGTATGACAGTTAACAGACTACTATGAATGGAACCATTCATTAGGTACCGGTATGGTAACAGCGGACTTGTGTGCGGTGCGTGGTATGGTGTTTGGGGTGATGTGGTGTTGTGTGGTGTGGTGTTTTGTTTGTGGTACCTATACTGATCTATGGACAGCACCGAGCTGTTGTACAATACATCCTCTGTACTTGTTTGTGATATCGCTCTCACACATAGTGAAGTGCACAAATTATGTAAGTTGGACACAATCCAGTCTTGGTTTCGACCAAACAAGATAATAATAGCACGCGAATTTATTTGGTATTTAAATATAAACCTATTCACAAAATCACAATAACAATATGGTTGGCATTATGTCCAAAATTAATTATCGTTGAATAGTATCAATTCACATTATTCAATAAATTCTCCAATTTCCTGTATTTACGCGCAATATAACGCACAATTTGACAATATCGACATTCTTCACAATACCCTTTCAAAATATCGAACCGAAGTAATACGTACGAACACAAATTGATACACGAGTATAAAATGAATCGAGAGCAACTCCTGTCCCGATCCTATCTTCCTCTTCCTCTTAATCTTCCTCTCCCCCCCCCCCCCCACCCCTCCTTCCTATTTTGTTTTTTTTCTTTATCTTGTTAGCTTCATATATAAAATATCTGTATTTACTGGGGTCGTCTTCCAGAATTTGCAGCTCTCATGAGAACCAGAGTAGCAGGAATGGGAGAAACGAACTCCGGAAATGACCTCATATGGGAATCCCGCCAGAGTCCTGACTCCAGCATCGAAGCTCACTGGAGAAAAATATTACCCTTTCAAAATATCGAACCGAAGTAATACGTACGACCACAAATTGATGCACGAGTATAAAATGAATCGAAAGCAACTCCTGTTCCGATCCTATCTTCCTCTTCCTCTCCCCCCCCTTCCTTCTTATTTTTTTTTCTTTGTCTTGTGAAAGTACTCCAGAAATTACCTCATATCGAAGTCCTGACTCCAGCATCGAAGCTCACTGGAGAAAAATATTGGCCTCAGCAGTCTTAACCGTGACAGCACAATAGTCAAATATATTTTCCTTTTTTTTATATACGAGTACATATCTTTTTTATTTATGTTTAATTTAACTTTATATGTATTGATTTGACTATATATGTAAATATTGTAAATACTCTCTATAAGATGCAGTGGCGTGCAGTCTATAGAGGCCTAAAAGCTGTGCCTACCCCGAGAAAATGGAGGGTAAAAATAAATTAAAATTTCAACAGAAAAACAATAAAATTCGTATAAAATGTAATTTTTCCATAAATATTAAGTGAGTATTTTTTATACATATAATAATCTTTCCATGATAATTAAATGTTTCTATTTTAATAATTATTTTCATCTCTTCAGTTGCGACGTGACCCGGTTCCATTCAAGTTAAGAAAACTATATTCTTGTAGATAGTTTTTTTGTAGTTTAAACTTATAGGATAGATCGCGCAAATCACTCATTATTGCAACTTGTTTTTATACTTTTTCATAAATTGTTCATTTGTGCCAATCCTTCCAATTTCCAATTATTAGCGAATCAATCCTTTGGAACGAAATAAAAATATACGAATAATGTCGATAGTGAAAAATACGATTTAATTATACAAATGAAAACGATTGGTTGTGAATTTATTTTTTGCTTTCTGTATTTTTTTAAAATATAAGATAAATAATTACGTCCCTAGGCGCTTATGTCACCTTTATGGATACTGAGTGGAGGTTAAAAAAAAGACCAACGGCACTCGGCGTTCCGAAGCGGTCACCCATCTAAATACCGACCGCGCCCGATATTGCTTAACTTCGGTGATCGGACGAGAACCGACATATCAGGATGGTAGACCGTTGGAGAATAATCTAACCAGCAATAAAATTATTGATAAATGATCAACAACATTCCGAGAAAGTCTATGGTAACAGCATTGTGTATTATGTGTTTTTCTACTTACCTATCGTAGTTTTGATATTTTTTACATGTAATAAACGTTGTAAGACGTTCGGGGTTTCAAGATGCATAGTGATTATCAACACCTGAAAAGCTACAGCCTACCGTTGGTCAAAGAGCGATGGACGCCACTGATACGATGTGTGGGATTGCACTGATGTCAATCCTGGAATAAAAAACATTATTGTTATTAAGGTCAAACCAATAAAAGCTGTGGATTTTTGTTCTTCGGAAGATCGGATTACAAACAAAATCAGAAATCTGTTGGATTTTTATAAAACGAAAATCTCTAAAACGCTTCAAACATAGATCTCAACAACAAAACCGCCCGTCCTTTGAGTTATTATTAAAAAAGTAGGTAAAAAACACATAGTTTTTTTATTAGATTTCGCAATAACAATACGTATTTACAATATACCAACTTGTATGGCGAGATGAAAATACCCGAACACATCCGTTAGCTTCGGCTGACCTCGAAATACTAAACGAGATGACGCAGGAACAAACTTGACGTATACGAATGTTTTGTGGGTTTCGGGCATAGTTTTTTGTACCTGAACGTACGGGATACGGCTTAACAACAAAATTGTAAAGAATCTTATTATGAGCGGCTGAGCAACTTTGAAGACAAAATAAAGTTTACCGCAAACTTTTTGATATTTTGTTTAGCCTAGTGGCCCGTACGGTGGTTTGTACGAGTATATCACACTGGTATTATAAGTGGTTGGTTGTTTTTTTCCCCGTGACACGGTAATACAACAGACAACAGGTAATCGAGCCTCATAATAGGTTCACATAGAAGCGTGAATTAATATGATAATCACACTTACTACATGTACATGTTCCTCCAAATGTTTGATGGAAGTTTAAACCGCACTATCCTCCATAAAGCATACGAATCAAATAAAATAAAAATCTTCTCAGAAACCTAACACGTGTATTCCAATAAAAGATACTCGTACATAAACCAGTAGAATTTTTGACAGGGTATAAAAAAATTGAAATAAATGATTACTCAGATTCTTAGAATCTAATTCTGCCCCGGGTTAAATTATTATTACCAGCCCATTCTCATAATACGAAAGTTTAAACTCAAACCAGAGTTTGACAGAAGGAATGACATAGGTTAATTTGGCCGCTTGGGTTAGCCTGGATCGGGCTGAACAATTGAGGTTCACGTGTTTCTATCCCCCATCCTACGTTCTCCAACACGCGAGATATTCATTAATGAAAAATGCTGGAGATTTCTTACACATTTTAAATCATAAGATGAATGTTGAATGTTGCATTTTATGGTCCATTAACGTAGAATGGGCATCACGTGACACGTGGCGTCTCCAAAGATAGATACACTTTTAAATGGGACACGTGATCATATTCTAATCCTCAAACAAATTGAAATCGTTACTGACTTAAATATTGAAGAAAAATGTGGACACCATTTAGCGAACCGTGTTGAATCGTTTTGGTATAAGAGTGTAATCATTATGCCTCACGTTCTTTCATTAAAAAAATATTAAACACGCCAACAGGAGTGTCATTCGAGTATGTAAATACACCAGCAATACTTCCCGGTCTGCGTGTGAGTTCCTACATTGATACAGGTGCGTCAATATTAGTGTAGACACGTCATAGTCAATCAAAGCGGCGAACACATCAACACCAGGCACACAGCACACCTTGGAGCTTGGAGCACTCACATTACTCGCAGCTCGCATTTCACGGTGCCTAGTGCGAGGCGAAAGGACTGTTACTCGGGTAAGTCCGGTCCACACGACACGACATTACAGTCATACTCATTAATTACACATGGTTTCAGCAATTCCAGGTGATCTGGGCCCTGGCTCTCGGGAGCCGGCCATGGCGTGGCAAGGCCGCTCTCGGAACATTATCGCGATCTGCTGAATCCGAAGTAACTTTCGCTGGACTTCCAGCGGTCAGTTACAGTGGTACCGTTGTTATCCGTCAACTTGTACTCTCGCACAGCCCACGACCTCGATTATGATAACTCCGAAGTGTGCGTTTTATTGACATAACACAGAGCGGACGAACGCTGGAGAAACCAATTATTCAATGAAAAGTGGGTTCCTAGTGTTCCTACACGGAAGTAAGGCCCAAACTGCTACACGCGGGGATCTCGAGCGTTCAATTTAAAACAGAGCCACGGAGGAGCAAAAGTTCAACAACGATTCCCGGACAGGCTGAAATGAGACGAGTTTTGGAGCGAGTGCCTCCTTACTTTCGCTGGAATTTAGATAGAAGAACATCACAAGTAACGGACTACGAACAACGGCAAAGCTTGACTTACTGGGGCAATGGATACATTATTGGAATTTGAATTATTTTGGACCCGAAAGATGAAGAACATAATTAAGCTCAGACCCGAGAAGGAGGATCTAAGATATTGCTAGTTCCCAGAGATGACCCCTCGTAATACCGAGTCCAATTACAGATCGTAAGCGGTTCCTATACAAAGAATACGGTATTGTGCACAATAAATACGGAACTTTAAATCGGACTCTTCACAAAATTAAAATGCAAACAAACAAAAATATCAAAATTGGGGAGTGAATCTCCCTAATATAATACAAATATGAGAATAATTCAGGAAACAAAAATCTGGCACATTCGTGTTATTATTTTAAGAGATTCTGACATGTTAGTCACGGTAATATAATTTTTAATTTATTCGTCGAATATTATCAAATCACAGCGCTGGAGGGTGGAAGAAAAGTGATGTAGACAAAGGCGATCTAGAGAATTATACCTATCCTATACGTCACGCAGCGTGCTCACCGCTCAGTGCTCACCGCTCTGGCTCAAGTCTCAAGGTCAACAAACAGAGCGCGGACGGACGGACGGGCAACGGGCTATGGGCAACGGGCTATGGGCATTCCACGTCTGTGAGCGAGGCTTATTACTTATTACTGAACTCATTATTATCATGATCCGCAGCAAAAGAGCTGTTTTGGTTTGAGTCGAGTTTCTTGACAATCGAAACGAAGCAGAAGGCTTGTATTGTGTGGTTCTTGTTTTTTCTGTGACTGAGCTGTGTGTTGTGTATTAGTGGTAGAATCTGTATACTTGTTGACTGTTCTCAGCGTGCTAGCTGGTAGCTGGTAGCTGGACGCCGGACGGTAGTGCTGGGAGTTGCGAGTGGTAGAAGGAGGAGCGGAGTGTGCGGAGGAGTGGAGTGCGGGGGGGGGGCACTTCCTGCCGGCCGCTTCCTGTGGGTTCGTCGGCCTGCCGCGCTATTCTGGTGCCGTAAACATTTCATAAGTCAAAATTAAACGTCGGCACAATTTCGGAACGCGGGGCGGCGCGCGGCGCATGGCGGCCGGCACGCCGGGCAAGCCGTACCGCCCAGTGCCCACAGATATGACAGCCAGCTATGGATTCCTGCTGCAATACGCATCCAGAACACGGCGTAGCAGTTTATGCGAGAAAACACAGAATTCGTAAGTAGTAGGGTGGTAGCTGTCTTCTTATTCGGAATAGGACAGCTCACTCCATCAGTCTGGCTCTGGGCAGTTGGAACTGGTTGTGTACTGCATACCTTCACTCGGAATAATTTCAGACTAATACACATAGAAGTGGCAAAGAGATACCACAGACAATTTGTGAAGTGGGGTAAATATTAAAATACCGTCGCTGCATTCATAATATAGCTGATGTGCCGTTTCGTACATTCTGAGATGATCGAGAAAAACTGCTTTAAAAAATAATTGCAGACTAGATTTGAAAAAATATTTTTTATAATTATTAGGCAAGCTTTCCAGCTAAACAAATCTATTATTTTTAGGAAATGTAGTTTTTGCAATTATTTTTTAAAGCAGTTTTTCTCGATTATCTCAGAATGTACGAAACGGCACATAAGCTATATTATATATGCAGCGATGATACGCAATGCTCTAATGACATATGGCGTGAAGGGCGAAAATACGATGACATCGATTTAAACACTCGGCATTTAGGCACCAGTCTTCCAAATAATTGAATACCAGGCACCAGGCAGTAGTGCAATACAGTATTCGTAATACCCAATATCTCGGACACTCACTGCGGTATGTCAACATTACTTACAGAGTGTATTCAAATGAAAAAACTTTGATGAAAACACCCACGCATCGTACACTTGACTGCATGCGGTAGTTGAAAATTTTCAAATTGTACCACAATAAAAGTGATCAACAGAGGGAAAGGCCTCGAGAAGAAAATATGCTACTGGGCCATCTGGAGAAGTCTAAACAAAGAGTAACCTCCAAAACTTTGCTGATCTAAATGAATTTGCAAATCGAATTTATTTTCATCGTATGTGTTATCAAAACAAGAAGTTTTTCAGGAATTTCCAATCAAAGGAAAAAAACAAAAGTCCGTTCTTGTTTGAACAGCTGCTGGAGGTTGGCTGGTTGGTTGTTTGGTCGGGACATGAATATTATTTCATCGCCGTTGTTTTATTTGTACCTTGTAACGTAACAGTCAGACTCTAAACATGCTCAAGTTCAGATGTAAACAAGTTATAAATCATGGAACGAGTCGTACAAGTATAGAGTATAGTCGTCTAACTCGCAGCAAATGTCGCAAGACTATTACAGTTAGCGGACCCATTTAACAAATGTTCCCAAGGACCTCTTTTTTCGAGGCTGGCGAACAAAAACACTCAAAATATTTATTACGAATGAGTTCAATGGCAAACTGCGGTCACTTTCAGGACAGACGTTTGGGTTATAATTGATCCCTTACTGTGTATTTCAATTCTGAAAACGGTGAGAAACACAAGAACTTCGTGCCATTTTTATGCTACTCAATATTTAAATGATTCTTGCGGTTATTTTAAAAGAATTTTTATTTTCAGCGTCAATTTTATTATGAAAATCTTTGATAAGAGGCCTTTAAAAATTGTTGTCTGCGATCTCTTCAGTAGAATTTTTTAGTTTTGGCTTCGGATGCAATACATATTGGTAAAGTCCTCAGTCCTCATGATGACCCATTTTATAACGCCTATTGTTTATTTATGTGATGAAGCTGCTGTTTTTCAAAACATAATAAATACATATCAAACAAGAAGTACCCATCTTCTTCGCTTCTAAATCTTGGAGACTCATATTGATGAAATTTACCAACGATTTATCAATGGAGGTAATTTTATTTAATTTATCGTCGATAAGGACACTGTATAGTGATGTTGATTATTCACATATGTCGGATATAACACGTAACCAGAATTGTTTATATTGCATGCCCTTGACCATATTCAGTTGGCGGCGCTAAACTTCGCAACCGTAGATAATATGTATGTAAAGTCCATGAAACGTTATTGAATTAGGATTAAATGAGTAAGCCTAGAAAGTGATGTTAAAACATTAATAAATAATTATAATCTATTCAAATAAGGATCTCCAGTGAAAAATATGGCTATAAAAATATATATTCATATAGATTAGCAAACGCCGATTCTGAATATGTAACTTTTATTATATATAATTATGCGTAGAATTTATAAATCATTATTTAAAAGTGAATAAAAATCATCTCTTCAAAACACCTTGTTCTGTTGGTACCATTGCATTTGGAACATCTGACGTCACGTGCACATTCTGTTTTTGGATTTGTATGTATATTTTTTTACGATTTTCGATTTTTTTTTTGATTTTAATATGATTGATATACAGAGTTCCTAAACTAAAAGTTTTCTGACTCTAGCATAATTAAATGATTATCTAACGATTCTGTACTTTTAAATGTTTATTGTTGGTGGTGAGTGGATGAATCGAAACTTAATAATTATACTGCAATTTTAGGGGTAGGATTACCTTACGGAGGATTGATTTAGGTTACTTGTATTTAAATATTTCATTCTCGCTGTATTTAGCGGGAGTGTTTATTGATGGGTTTTCATGACCGGCTAGACCGGCATAAAACTTTTCAGAATGTGTTACTATAAGATCCTTTATCAGAAGAATGTTTGTGTCATTGTGTAGAGTGTTAACCCTGATCCACTTAGGCGCATTCAATCCTAATCGAATGGCTTTGTTTTGCAGGCTTTGTAGTTTTTTGATGTGTTGGTGAGCTGCGTATCCCCAAATGGGAGCAGCGTAAGTAAGGCCCGTCCTTACGGTCGTCTTGTATAGGAGTAATTTATTGTCTGTTGATAAGCGACTATTTCTGCCTAGCATGGGGTAGAGAGCGTCTATTGCTTTATTGGCTGATTTTATTTTTTCGTTTGTGTTTTTCCCACGTTAATTTAGAATCTAGTATTAATCCTAGGTATTTGGCTGATTTTTCCCATTTTTTACGATTTTGTTTTGTATTTAAAATATGTATTTTTTTAGTTAACTAAATTTTAACTTAATTTGGGTGAATTTAAGCTCTATAATTTTTGTTCAATATAGACAACTATTATTAATGAAAGAAATTAGAGTATTCGTGAACAAACCAATTATCAATCCGGATATTATGATAATGTTAATGCTCAATAATATTGTTATTCTTTGAGTTAAAGTTTCTAAAAGGGTACATAATTTTCGTAGTTATATTCAGTTATTGTTAGAAAAAAAAACTAAATATACTGGAATTTAAGTTTGAACGTCATTATTGATAATTTTTTTAAAAATTGATTGGAGTTCCTTATCATTGGGATAACTTATTGAAGTTTATAAACCTCATTGTACCAATAAATTATAAATTTATTTGCATACAAGTGTTATTACATTTTTGTCCGAATTTGAAATGGATTCAGTTTGATAGGTAATGACCTCAAGACATTCTGCAAACAGATTAGGTCTTATTCAACTTCAGAAAAAAATATATTTGTCAAATCTGTGCGAAGCAATGCATCATTTGGTATATATGTACTAATACAATTTTTTAAAACAAGATGTAAAATGGAGTGTTTGTTCGTTTCCATAATTTATTTCACGCCTTCTTTTTTGCAGTTGATCTTGGCCTAGTTTTTTTTTTTATCACTTCGTGTGGCTGATGCTAACATGATTTAACTCAGCAAGAGATCGTTGAAGCGCTGGAGAAGTCCAACAATGTCCGCCCTTGGCGAGAGTACAGTTTCTCGTATCATTACCATTGTGTCGCGTTCCTAATCCCGCCCTATGACTCAGCGTTAGGAATGGAGACAGTCGTGTATTTTCAATTGGAATATATTTATGTAAAACTTCAATGGTCCATCTGGCCTTGTGCGGAACGGACCACCAGATAAATAAAAACATACATATGCACGGACACAATCTCAAAACCAGAAATGCGTAGTATTTTTACTCGGCGCCAGAACAATATTATGGAAGGTAGAAGCAAGGGGGGGATACTTAATTCTTCACTGTGACTTCAGGTCTCTCCAGTATGCCACACTTGACTTTAGGAATATTGAAACGGTATTTATGCAAAATAACGATATTGTATTTGGCAGACAATTCATTACGAACTAAACTAACTCTGACGCCTAACTATCTAAACAAAACCAAGGGGAACGCCAGAAAAAGTTTTGAATTCTTGCTTTGCGAAGGAATCGAAAAGGAACGTGTATAAACTTTTGGAGATAAGAAGCTATGAGGGTTTTAAAATCAAATATAAATGCAGTGACGGTTTTCTATAAAGTGCGTTTGTGCAGTGAACTGACATAAAAAGATAACATACAACAATAATTTTACCACACTTTTAAACAGCACGCTATTCAAATTACGTGCTAAAAAATTCACCCTTTCTGCTCAACGGCGAGTCCCAAATAAATCCCATAGGTGAGTTATGAATTCAGCGTCTATGGGACATTCTGTTCTAAGAAATATTTCAAACAATCCCGTACTGAGTTTGAGTTTCTTGAGTTTCAGTGGCAAACCGTGGAAGCGTGCAAACCTCAGGAATCTGTGAGCTCCTCGGGTGCGCAGCGACTATGGGATTTGTACGGAATAGTATTTTAGAAAAATCAATAGATTTTATCCGTGGTCATTTACTTTTAGGTCGTTATTAAAATAAGTTAATTACTAGAGATGGTTTCCCCTTTATATTAAAAAAAAGTTTAGTTTCTTGAGTAAATTGCGATTTTCGTATTTAATTTTTAATATACATATATTTTTTAATAATCTGCGACATTATATATTAACCACAGACGCTTTGAATAACTAAAATATATCTTATCATGAAAAAATAGAATTTATAGATAAGAGATTATTTTTCTCCCTTTTCTAATCTCCGATTGAATTCCCAATGAGATGGGCCAAGATCTTCAATTGCTTGAAGACGACGCGACGCTGCATACTATGCAGTAGAGGTATGGTTGGTTGGTTGGTTGGTACACGACAGCGAGGAAGAGCATGAATTTAAAATGAGATTTCGATATATTTTTAAAAATCAGTACACACTATTGTTGGGGGACTATCCTTGCGCCAGCGTTGTAAATATATACATACGAGTAGACAAACTTATTTGTACAATTGGAAGTTTTGAAAGCGTCCAGAAATAACATTTAATATATTCAACAACAGATGCACGTGCTTCAACAATATGAATAACTACGACAAATTAATCAGGTGGCTTTTATGAATAAGATATGAGATGCAGCGGAGGAATGTTTCCTGCTCGAAAGAAAAACAAAAAGGTGACTGAAAATAGAAAATACCCGACTAAAACTAACTAACTAACAATCACGCAGTTTCCCCGCAGGGATGGGCATAGATTCACACATCGTCTCATACATTATTTTCTGTTATTCCGACTTCTGACAGCCCGATTCAAGTATTTTATTTATTAGATCGTGCCGTGTCTTCCTCGGGCGTCCTCGGCTTCTTCTTCCGTTCACATGCGGGTCATGTATTCTCCTTACATTCCTTCGTTCATTCGCTCTACACGTCCAACCCATCTAAGCGTCCCTTTCTTAATCCTACTCAGTACGTTTACATCAGCCTTGAATTATTTGCGAATCTCAACATTTTTCACACGATCATACATGGTTTTACCATTCGTTCGCCGCAGAGATTTCATTTCCTCAGCATTAATTCTACTTTCATCCTTCCCCTGGCAGTTTCACGCTCCACTGTCATAAATCAGGGAATTGAACCTGATTAAAAACATAATGTAAATCTGACCATATCAGAAAAACGCCACAAAAAGTTTAGCGCACATTACTTATTGTATAATTAATGTTGAACTGTAAAGATATTTACAAGTCTGTTGATAGAGCCATTCAAGTACGAATGCTAGTGAAGTGATTGAAAACGGTGATTTAGTTATTTTTGATAAATTTCTCCTCCCGCAGTCCGCAGTCCGCAGTCCGCAGTCCTCAGTCGGCAGTCCTCAGATCTCAGTCCGCAGTCCGCAGATCACAGCATCGCGCCTTGGCAACGCCGCGCTAGCCGTGGACTTGGCAACGCCGGACTATTCAAAATATGAAGTCAGACAGGTGACAACAATATGGCTCCTTTTTATTCAAATGGGCGGACCCATGATCCATTATACTGCCAAATTTCAGGCGACAATGACACAGGTCGGCAGTTTAATGGGATGGCTGCTGGGAGCTACGACCAAACACATTCGTAAGCGTGGGCTTTGTCGTTCTCAAAATAAGTCTTGATTGCATGCCACTCTTTACTCCAGCAATCCGGAGGTGGGATCCTTCCCACCGGATCTGTGGAAGTCAAAACTCTTCACAAATAGACAAAAAGCAAATTCGGTAAATTTACCTCCAAAGGTACCACCTAATTTGACTCTGTTGTTTCGATTTTCAGTACATAGTTTTTATTTGCCGTATTAGCAGTCCAATTTTCTTAGAAGTTTTACCCCTTATCTCTACATCTTTATTCCTTTTACCAGCCTTTTTTGGATTTTTTTTAATGCAAATACCGCACCCGAGTCCCGACTGCTCCCTGCTAACCGAAGCCAGTGAGACTATGGCATCCACAATTCTGGTATGTTGTGAGACTGAACGGTATAGGAAAGAGAAGGAGATGGGTAGAGGAAGGTAGGGAAATACCTGGCTACTCAGATCTCAGTCACCAAACACGGCTACAGGCATTTCTAGCAAACGTTTCAATTCTGAAAGGTGGTTATTCACCAGGGCGATACTGAGGAACGTGCCGCAAGTAAACTGTATATTAATAAAATGTGATAGCATATAACACAATTTAATTTAATAAAATTATCTTGGACACGCTGGGATTAGAACCCGCGACCAGCAAAATTAATCAATGATTATAACATAATAACATGGAATTATATGCACCATCAAAATGGATTTTATGTTTAAAAATTTATTTTACGTTGACTTTTTAAGAAAGACAAACATCCCGGTTTATGAATAACCTGACAATATTTTAATCCAACCCAACCTAACCTGGCAATATTTGAAAATCTCCTACTGTCATTACACTAAGGGGAAAATATTGCTTGTGTCGTGTTGGAGCACTTAGCCCCAGTCGAGGAATTGAGCTCACGATGTTTGGGTGGGAACCTAACGCGACGCCAACTCAACCACTGACAGGTCATTACATATATATTACCAAAATATTTTAAAAAAATTACTATTTAATTGAGGAATAAATTAGAGTTGCCATTACGTTTGTCTGGTCGATATTAGTTCCTAGCTAGACATACGAGTATATATATTGCCCGTTCCACTGACGTCAGAATGAATAGACTAGCAAATTAAACTATTTTCAGTAGTCATTAAAATGTTATTGTATACTTCTACTTCATCATATTCCTGAGGTAGGTTAGAGAAATTTTTTTTTAAAATAGTATCCATTTAGTAACAAATATTTGCCAAAGTTGCCTCCTAAAAATATGAATAAATTGTCATCTTTCGTGGCTGATATTTTGTAACTTTGTAAATTTGGGAATTTCAATATTTTCGCCACCTGCATAAAAAGTTCATGATTTCGTGCGAATTTTAAGAAGTGTATCGCCTTTATTTATCATATTTTCATATGAAGCGGTAACTTGGTGATGTGACATTATAATTTAAAAAATAAAACAATAACTTTGTTTTCCATCACTTTTATTTGTACTTTAGCCGACCGGGTTTCGCTACTACCGTAGCTTCTTCAGGGCAGTATACAACTAAACTATGAACTAAGATGCACATGTGTTATAGATTGATACAAACATGCTAGTGAAGGGCCAAGGGTGGGAGATCAGCAGGTACCTGCTGACCGGGAGGGGAATGTACTTTGTTTATCGGGAATAATTTTAGGATTGGACTTTTATTTAAATTTTTTTGATTATTTATGAGTCTACTATTAGTGTTTTTGGCTTTCCTTATTTCTAATGCTTCTAAGTTATCTAGTCGAATGCCGGTTACATTTTTATGCAGTAAACTAGTGCCTGTATTTTTATCGAATGTGTGGTCTGTTTCTAAGAGATGGTTAGCGATAAATAAAAGTCCAATCCTAAAATTATTCCCAATAAACAAAGTACATTCCCTTCCCGGTCAGCAGGTACTTGCTGATCTCCCACCCTTGGCCCTTCACTAGCCTGTTTGTATCAATCCATAACACATGTGCATCTTAGTTCATAGTTTAGTTGTATACTGCCCTGAAGAAGCTACGGTAGTAGCGAAACCCGGTCGGCTAAAGTATAAATAAAAGTGATGTAAAACAAAGTTATTGTTTAATTTTTTAATTTTTTAGATTTATTTATTGATACGGGGGCGGTTTGCGTAGCTTCCGCGAGCACTCGGGCCATAGGCACATTGTGCTATCTCCCATTTTACCTTATTCCTTTGACAGTAACCCGGTCCCTTTGATAAAGTTCACCAGGGTTGTCATTGAATGTTCGGCTATGTCTCTTGATTTCATAATATATGCAACAACACTGCCAAAATATACGCTTAAATTAATCGACAAAATCGAGAATACTCGTATGTCTTTTCGAACCCAGTTCTTCGGCAAACAGCGAAATTCAAACATCTCTAATTTTAAGGAGCAGTTTCCAAAAATAATCCGTTTCCACAGAAGGGATAATAATATCAACCATTTCTGATTTGAAAAGCTCAAATATTTTGAAGGATAAAAAAATGGCTGAAATATGCATTGATGGTGAAAAGGGGCTCAAATATGCACTAATGGCCAAAAAGGCTCAAACATGCATTAACGACCAAAAGGGCTCAAATATCCACTAACGACTGAAAACGCTTAAATATGCATAATGCATATAATTCAATGTCTAATTATAACGATGACAGTAGGTCTAGGTATACAGTACTTTATAGCCACGTAGTGCACTAAACGGTGTAAAGCGCACGGGCAGAAAGCACGGAGCTTTAGACGAGTCTCACAACAAATTGAAGTGAATTCTATTTATATTTTGTGTCAAAGTGGAATGATGTACTATTCATCAGGTTCAATTTTGATAAAATTAGTAGCAAAACTTAAAATTATTTTAAAAAAATCTTCCATCTCCAGTCAATATCAAAGTCATACCAATAAATGCTGTCGATTTTTATCAATTAGAAAATTTTAAAAAAATGCTTGAATTTTTGGGCGACTTTTTTTTTTTTTTACATGAATACCGCACAAGAGTCCCAACTGCTCCCAACCGTCTGGAGCCAGTGAGACTATGGCATCCCCAATTGGGGAATGTTGTGAGGCTGAAGGTATTGGAGAGGGGAAGGAGAAGGGGAAGAGGAAGGAGAGGAATACCTGGCTATTCAGATCTGGTCACCAAACATGGCTAAAGCCATTTCAAGAACTTTTCAATTCTGAATGGTGGTCTTTCACCAGGACGATACTGAGAGTATCTTCCACTCTGATAGATTCATAATATTGAATACAAGCGACACGATTTCGTATTTTGTACAACAGGACGGAAACCGTTAAACAATTTGATAATGGCACCCGGAAATCCTAACGACTGCTATTAAGTAAGAAATATCAAAACTCACTCCCGTTACTTTTATGTTAAAAATTACTTGGTCCCATTTAAAATGGAAACCTTTAAAAATATAATTCTAACAAGCACAAAGAATTGATAGTGTTTTTCCTGGTGTACCGGTCGCACCGGGACAGGAGTACTCCTGGCTGGGGTGATACAATCGTAGTGTCTCGTTAATAGTTAGGCAAAAATTTTAAGGAAACATGACAAAAGTTTAATTTTCAAGGTTTTCGCAGCGCCCCTGAAGTGGCTTTTCTCAAAAATTGAGCTGAGGACATTACAAAACGAATTATATATTTTTGCAGTCTCAGTAATCGCAATCGTGATCGTCAAAGAGAGAATCTTGTCATGTTCGCAAAGCGCTACGATTGAACGCTCGACTAGGCCGATGGTTGATACAAACTGGCCATCGACAGCGGCCAGGTATGAGTAGCTCAGCAACTAGTGGCTGGCTTGAATGTCCCAAGCCGCGTTCGTTGAACGGAACGGGGGGGTTTACGTAAGAAGCGGTGGAAACATTCATTCATAATACAGATTGGCATTCAATGTGGACGCCGCTGTGAATGAACTGATAACACGAGGCAAGGGAAATGGAGAGAGACAGGCGCAGTTTCCTAGGGCGGAGTTTCCCGGAAGTAAGTGCGCTGAGAATTATACTAGAGATAATGACAAAATTCATTTTATACAAGGCTAAAATACTACAACTTTTTCACTTAATTCTTACATCATCCGTATCGATTAAAAAGAGACTTCATTGTTTTGTGGATACAACATCCGAATAACTCAGTTGTATCATGTCTTTCTGGGAGGTTCCCCATTTACTTACTCCTCGTACGTTATTCTGATGCTCCTTTCTCCTTTTATGTCCAAAACCATATAAAACATCACCATTGCAAATGCACCCATTTTGGAAGGTACTAAATATGTGAACCAAAGTAAGATCATAGAGATTCTCAGATGTTGCGGGTAGTACAGCGACATATGGCCGGGACTTCTTAAAGGATCCTTTTCGGTTAATGTTTGTCCCCACTCCCCTCTCCTCTCCCACTCACCTCCCAGTACAACACACCTACTCGTGTTTCTTTTTAAGGAGACACCGGAACAGACAAAAGATACACATCCAACCACATGCGTCGACTGCGAGTTAGAAAAACGTGGCCACGACTGGAGGATCACAATTCTAGCAAGAACTACAATGCTTGAAACTCCTGAAAAAGTATAACACTAAATAATGAGGGACTAACTAACCACCACGCCGTTTCGCCGCAGGGGTAGGCAGAGAGGACGGACCGCCAAACACCTCGATCTTGGCATACACTTCTTGCGTCATTCACATTCATACAACGCCTCATACATTCTCTTCTGTTATTACGACTTCTGACACGGCCCGACTCGAGTATTTGATTCACTTGATCGTGCCATGTCTTCCTCGGGCGTCCCAGGGTTCTTCTTACATTCACATTCGCGTCATATATTCTCCTTACACTCCTCTCTTTGTTCATTCGCTCTACATGCCCAAACCATCTAAGCGTCCCTTTCTTAATCTTGCTCACTACGCTTACATCAGCCTTGCATTCTTTACGAATCTCATCATTTTTCACTCGACCATAGATGGTTTTACACACATTCGTCTCAGAGATCTCATTTCTACAGCATTCAGTCTACTTTCATCCTTTCTCTGTCAGTTCCATGCCTCACTGCCATACATCAAGGTTGGTATTCGAACTCCATTGTGGACTGCTAGCTTCGCTTCCTTGGACAACTTTTTGTTTGCGCCAATCGCGTTCAGTCCTCCGTTAATGGAGTTTCCTGCATTCACCCTTCTTTCAATATCCCTATCAGTCTTTCCATCTCTCGTAAACATACTTCCCAAATACACAAACTCATGGACCTGCTCCAAGTATTCATCATTCACAACTATATTGCACACTGTTTTCGAACTCTCTATTTCAAACACCATGAGTTTGGATTTATTTACATTCATCATTAGCTCATTCTTCATACATACTTCGTTCATCCTAGATACGAGGGACTGTAGATCTTCTATACTGTTAGCAATCAGCACCGCATCATCAGCATACAACAGGCAACATACTTGCAGACTACTCATTTTGGCGCCCAAGCCCACCTCTTTCAATTCTTGATTAATGAGGGAAATTTTTAGAAAACCGTTCACAATAGGGGAATTAATTTAACACGTTTCTTGCGTCTCATTGTGAATTGCAAACCGGTTTATTCATCTAACAGTATGAAAATAATTAGCATTTAAAAAACAATGAGCGGCTCATTCGCTCATTGTGCCAAGTAATAGAGATTACGTGGAAATTACGATACTTTTTACAGCTCGCAAAAAATACTGAAGACGTAAATACAATCTCGGACTAAAAGTAATCTCACGTTTGCATGGTAGGAAATATTATTTCACCAATGAAAACACATTTTACGCTTTTATTATCATCGCACAAGTATTAATGTCAAAGTATGAAAAGTGATAAAATTATTATAAAGACAGGATGAAAAACGATATTTTTTGATAACTTCTTACTTATTTAGAAAAGTGAGAAGTTGACGTAGATTGGGAATATATCACCACAGTTTAATATCAGTCGTTGACCTTATAATAATAATAATAATAATTGGATGATTTGTATAGCGCCGTTTTTGTGAAAAAATCACCTCAAGGGCGCTGCATAAATAATAATTGAGATTGAGACAACATTGACCAGCATTTTATTAGTATGCTTCTGTTGAAGGAAGAAGACACTCCTTTTCATGTTCGTTTCCAGTCTACCATTTCTGTGGTTTGTTGGAATCGCACATTTCTAAACTGTTTACATAGGCCTGCACAAAAACTTGCGAATTGCCGAGAATATTAGAAACGGGCATGTGGAGATTACTGGACTTTGGCTTTACTGTGGCGAGTGTCTCGACTGTGAAGTATTTCATTCCATCTATCGCCGAGATACTATTTGTTTGGGAGAATATATCTAACTCCCGGAGTGACACTTTATTACAAGCATGGCAGACACGTGTGCTTTGTGTGCCGACTATTAGATAGCAGAAATGATATAGCGAGGAGTGTCGCTCATTTATATTAATAATAAATTGTATAACCGAAATCAACTGTCACTCAAATAACAGGAGGGAATCACTCCCGAAAATATTTAATGGTTACATATCCCAAAATTGCTCCTCTCTCCGATCTAACATCATATTTTATAGGATGATCAAATATTTATGAATCAATTGGCGCTAATAGCTATGGTAAACCGGTAGAGGAACTTGTGGAGAGCACTTGTAGCTTCATGATGAAGGTGAAGAAACCAACCAATCGTGATATATTAACATTAGGAAGAGGGACCATTCAGGCAATCCATCGGTTGCCAACTCTCACTTCATCAAAGTGAAAATTCTTGTACTAGAATACTTGGTAGGTGTCAGGTTGGGGTCAGGAATGTGGCAAGGTGTTGTACGCTAGATTTGACGACAGTGCACTGAATTTTCCAGGACTTTCTCGAAGGTTCTATTTACTGGTTGAATAATGCCCGAGTATTATCGAAAGTTGAATGCGGTTCTCTCAACCTACACGTTCGCGTCGTACGAACAAACACCTCCACACCACGATTAACGACACACTCGTGCATACATTACCGTGGGCCCATTGAATACTAGGCACCAGATACCAACAGAGTCATGCTTTGTTGTGTACAGGAATATCATAATATCAAGCAATCTAATAATGAAAGTATGAAGCTCAACAGAATTTACGGCAAAGAAGTACATGCATACTTGACCGGCCGGTGGCTGAGTTTACAAATGCGTCAGGTTTGCAGTTTTCACCTAGGCGTCGCGGGTTCAATTCCTCGGCTGGCTAAGTCCTCATCTTCCGCTTTTAATTATGGAAATGGGAGCTTTTCAAATATTATCAGGTTATTCGTAAGTGCTTACATTACTTTAAAAAAAAATAGATATTCCCAAGTTCAAAGACCGATATTGAAAAGATTTATCTAGATATGTATTGTTAAAAGTTTGAAGATGTAACTTCGTCTTGTACTTGACAAAAAGAGACACTAAGTATAACATTTTAACTGTGTGGGTAGTATACAGCGCCCTTGAGGTGATTTTTCACAAAAACGTCGCTATACAAGTAATCCAATTATTATTATTATTATTATAAATTGCATGTGTAAAACATGATCCTCCCTTTTACCACAGTTTCCGAATTTGACTTAGATGACTCAACTTTCAAATTAGTGGTGGCTGATCTACTTTATGCAGATATAGACACTGAATGAACGTTGGTCAAAATCAGCTGAAATGTTAATCCGATTTTCTTTACGACTATCAATGTTGTAACTCTTACTACTTGATTTCATTTAGCCGAGGCGGACACACGAGTCAACGGCCAATCGATCAAACGCTCTTTATTCAAGGAAACTGATCGCATACAGCCTACACAGCTCTCGAGAACCAAGAGATCAGGTAGATTGGGAATCAATTAAAGATTTAATGGGTCCAAAGTGTGAGCAGATGTTGAAGAGAAGCCGCGGGGTTCTGTGACTGCGACAGATGGCAGACGAGAAATATTTTAAACGAGATGAAAACAATAATCATTACGAATAGAGCAACACATTTGAAATCTTGGACCGAGAGCGGTAAAGACGTCGGTTAGGAACCACGATAGCGGGTATATTTTAGATTGGATTGCGTTGAAGTATTCTGTAGACTGGTTAACGGAGTTACGGGAAAAGCACGTGGGTATGGTACCTATTGAATGTTCTGATATGAGTCGAATGTAGGAGAGTTAGGAACCAAAGCAAATGTAAGGAATTATAGCTCGTCATGTGAAATTTATTATTACACGGTAGCTTATCTAAAACTCTCAGCAGAGTAGGTATAGGATAGATTGTTGACAAAACAAATTGCAACACAAATACTATCGATCAATTTGTTGTTGGGTTTTAGGTGAATGAATTTTACATAGATTGCTGTGGATCCTATTGGAGCATGAAGTAGAAAAACAAATAATAGAATCATTATATTATTAGACAATGATTTGGTTGGAGACAATACAAACTATTACATCCAAATTGTTTGTCCCTATTTTTGTTACACATACTAGTACATATTGCTGAGGCCATTGATGGTTGGCGGATATTCTAAACCAGTGCCAGAACGTGTCTCAAAAAATCCAATGTAAACAAACTTAATTGGAAGTTTTTTCATTTTTAATTCGACATATTATTGTATTAGTTGGAGGATAGCAGAATTAAAAACGTTTAATTTTCGATACATTACAGGCATTTCTGGACACATTTAAAAATGAATAGAGAACGAATGGCTCAAACGAAGTCATCTTTCGAAATATCTGTTCGGTTATTCACCTCGAGGTAACGAGGACGATTGACCCAATGTCCTAATGCAGTAATAAATAAATACTTGCTCCAATCATTGACGGTTGGGTCAATCCTATTGGCTCTAGCCGTTCATTAATAACTACAAACGATTCGATGGTTGGGACAACGTGCAACCGATTAGTGCTGAACGTTGTCAATGGAATAATAATAGAGTTCCTACGAACGCAAATAGGTAACAGGACATTTATACTTCATACAGGTTTAGATCGGGGCTTGTGAATAATTTGCAAATCATGAAACGTTTTTAATTGAAGTTTAATAGTGTTTTGTTTATTAAATTTACGCAACATTCTGGTCAAGTTTCGAGAGATTTCGGATTGCTTTTGCATTTTTGCAGTTACATTTTTTGCATTTTGCATTTTGTTATAATTTGTAACAAACTGTTTCAATGTCAAAGTGGTGAAAATCTGAACAAGTTGAATGTTGGATAGTTTTAAATCATTGATGGGTTGTTACAGATCAGGCTCAGGAATCGACTGGGAGAGGGCCACAAGGAGAATATGAGAGCAAGGTGATTAAGGGCTGGAACTGGATATAACTGAATTAAGGAAAGTGTGGAATCTTCCACCATCGGGTAGCTCTTCTGGAAGCTGGGAGCTGATAGCCCTGTAGCGCCTCGGTCCGTGTTTACTTTTGTGTTTTATGATCCTAGACTGACTGCTGCCTGTTGGCTGCTGGGTGCTGGTGTCGGGTGCTAGGTGCTGGCAACGGCTAGGTGCGGGAACACATGTTGTTTGGTTTACAAGTTTCGTGGAAAAGTAGAAATAGCCTCGCGAGGCGGCGTGCGGCGGGCGGCGGGGGGTGGGGCTTACCGTCAGCTATGAGCGGGGGGGCCAGAGGCGCGGGTGCGCGGGGGCCCGGGGCGAGGGCGGGGGCGGGGGCGGCGCTGTTGTCGCTTCCTCATTCACTGCCGCTCGGTTCACCCACACAGAAATAAGCACAGGCGGCGAGACGGATTCCGCCGCCGCTCCAAATATCTGCCTATTCCACACTGACAACACTGACACTGCGACTCACTGGCACTGGGGGCACTTCACTTCACTGGGGGTGCCGGGGGCGGGATGCCGGGGCTTGTCGGAGCGTGCGGCGTGCGACGTGCAGCGTGCGACCTGGGCTGCGGGCCGGGGCCGTGTGGCGGCGGCCGTCCCGCGCATGCGCGCCCCCTCCTCTCCACCCGACCCCCCTCGCCGCCCTCTGCCCCCCGCCCTCCGCCCGCCGCCATTCATCGCCAGCCGAGCGAGCCCCGCGACCCGCGACCCGCGACCCGCGACCCGCGACCCATAGCGGAATTCAAACAAACGCGACCCGTGTGTGTTTTTTTCTCATGAATGAGTTTGCTTAAAAGGAAACGCTGCAAAGTGTTGCCAACGTGAAAGGAAATGCTCCCTGCCTCTGAGTCGCACTCTCCGTAGGTAGGTACCACAGCCAACTGCCAACTTTTAGAGGAAAATCACCCGTTTCGATCGCTGCAAGACGCGCTAAACTGAGAGCGCATACATACACTATCGCATGTACACGCTCCTTATAATCTCTCCACTATCAGAGTGACCCAACGTCATATTGTTTGTTGAGTATGAATGAATTCAGTGGAAATTCCATATTATTCTCTCTTAGTGCTGTCACGGATTAGATTCAATTAATTTATAATTATATTACATACCGAGTCCACTGATAAACTCGGAAAATGCTATAGATTGCGTTGAAAACATAAGTTCAAAAACACAATTAAACATACCATTACTGCAATAATAGAGGCAACGATACCAACATAATATATAAGAGATTCAGTATGTACATGGGGTCATAACAAAACCATAAATCTTGAACAAATTATTAACTCTAGTTTTAAAAAAAAGGGATAATAATAATAAAAGCAATTCATTAAACCCAATTTACATGGGCTAAACATACTGCGACGAAACTTGAAAAAACTTCTTAAACCTTTGCATTTAGAATAATGAACTCCAGTCCAATTTTTTTTATCAAAAATAACTTTCGAACTTAAAAACCAGTACATTTAGTTTTTTTTTTTTCTTAAGTTAGTTTTCATAGTTAAAATAATTTTATATTTACATCTGTGGCCGGTCGGTTTTAATCGGATTTGAGGTTAGAATGTCAAATGTCAAAACAAGGATGAGCTTTACCGTACATTAATTTTATATTCTATTCATGGTAAACCATAACTTAACATATGTGATAATGTTATACTCGTATGTACATAAATTTATAGTCTATTCATGGTAAACCATAACTTAACATAAGTAATAAAATTAATTATCATTTTAGAAATTTTAACTCAAAGAATGATTATAGTATTGACCAGCATAATGAGCATTAACATTATCATAATATCCATATTGATAAGTGGTTTGTTCATGAATACTCTAATTTCTTTCATTAATAATATGTTTTTATTTTTAATAAAAATTATAGAACTTAAAGTCACCCAAATTAAGTTTAATTTTCGGCAAAACTAAAATAAATACATATTTAAAATACAAAACAAAATCGAAAAATAAAAATGTCCATATTAATCCAAAAACAGAATGCGCATATGATGTCAGATGTTCGAAATGCAATGGTACCAAGATAACAAGGTGTTTTAATGAGATGATTTTTTATTCACTTTTAAATAACAATTTATAAATTCTACGTATTATATATAATAAAAGCTATATATTCAGAATAGGCGTTTGCTGATCTATATGAATACATATTTTTTAAAGCCATTATATTTTTACTGGAATTTCTTACTTCTTAATTGTGTTTGTGTTTAATTCGTAGAACTCCATTTAATTTGTTTTTTGGAAATTTAATGTAAATCCAATTTAATAATGTTATTATCAAGTTCTGCAAGTATTTTTTAGTTTTTATTATTGTTCAAACTGCGCTTAATCCACATTGTTACGAGTTATTTGTATGATTTTATTGACTCCCACCCCATTCTAATTTGCGCGGGTTTTAAAAATAATGATTTGATATCGGTAAAACCGATTCAGAAAATCATTAAAATTGTCTATTCTGTGAGGTTTTTACATTTATAATGTGTTTCCCCATATTTAACTGATAATGTTTTCTTCATTGATTTAATTAAATACCGGCCCATAATGATGCACGATGTTTATTCGGTAAGTTGATCTACGACCGCCAAAACGCTGCGTTCGCTGAGCGAAAGTTGGAGTGATCGAACTCCGAATTCGCTTTCTCCTCCTCCCTTAGAAGAGATATTTTCTATGACGTAACGCCTCTAATTGTGTAACTTTATATCGTTAGGTAGTATTTTTAAGATTAAAAATCAAGAGTTATCATACCAAATGAAATTCGCAATATTTGTATAAGATTTATAAAGGTTCTTGATTAATATTTTGTTTCTCATTATACCAGCCAGAAAAACCCATGTAAAGCGAACACATATAAAGCGAACTATTCATTGACACGATTTGTGGCCATTTACAAATCTATATAAATCCGGTGTCGTCAACTGTTGGACACTGAACGGAAATGGAGCGCTATTTCTGGAGGAAAGTTGGCACCGGACTTATGTGCTTTGCTCGTTTGTGGGAAAACAGAACCATTAGAGCTGACTGCTCACTGCTTTTTGCTGACCAACGCGAGGTGGAACCCAGAGGAAACCAAACATTATGCAGCTATTGATCTTATTGTTTTCAACTTACTGACTAACTAACCATCATGCCATTTCTCCGCAGGAGCAGGCAGATATGATATAAAACCAAACTTCTGTCTTGACGCTTACTTTTTGTTTTAAGATGGTGGACTTTCATATCGCAGGTTGGCTATCATCAAAGTGGTAGATACTCTCAGAGGTGAAAGACCGCGATTCAAAATCGAAACGTTGCTAGAAATAACTTTAGTCGTGTTTGGTGATCAGATTAAAAAACTCATGTTCTGTCCAATTATCCTCTTCCAGATCTCCTTTCCTTTCCCACTGCCTTCAGCCTCAGAACATACCCAAATTGGGGATGCCATAGTCCCACTGGCTCCGGACAGTCCGTAGCCGTCAAGACTCTTGTGCGGTATTTACCTATTTGTATAAATTATACAAATTGTCAAAACCTCGGAATTAAATCAGTTTTCTGTTTCCGCGCCAAAACCGTTTGTTTACCTAAAAAAATGTTTACCTTCCAAACGCTCACGCGTGTCACTTTTTCCCACACTCTCGGTAGGCGGAACTACCCCAACCTCCGCTGGGCGGCGCCCTCCGGAGCCGCCTATGGCGGCCGACTGCGTGGGCTCACCATTTCCTATCGATTTCAACCCAAACAACTCTCCCATCCCACCCACCCCAGGGCTATTTGGAAATGTCAAAGATGCAAGTTTGTCGTAAAGACACAGTTTTGGGAAGGTCTAAATAAAGTATAAACTCCTCTCTGTAGATAACTGTAAAGGGCCATCTCATGTGCTAAAGTTAGATAAAGCCATTATAGGGGATGCTTCAGCTCCCTCGAAGAACTGTTAAATATATTATTTAAAGGGTATTTGAGTAACTCGTGGATGGTTATTGACAGGGCTTTCTTAAGCCATGTAGGGGCCCGTGAGCGTACTGAATTTGGGGGCCCCTTTTGAAAGCTAAAAAACCTACACGAAAACAACAAAATTCTTCTAATCTTCAATTGGCACCTAGTCTTGTGTGCTCAATCTGTTCCATTTTGGCACCCAGCCGGGGCTTCCTCCGAGATTGAGGCCCTAAAAACAATTGATATTCTGTTTTGCGAGTCCTGTACCATTTTGGTACCTAGGTGGTGCTTTAGGAGAATTTGACATGATGTTTTCTGAGCCTGGTGACTTCAACGTGTGCCATTTTGGCACCTAGCCGGGTCCCTGGGTCGCACCCAATATACAGCTTGTTTTCCTAGGTTCTATGGCCATGAGTTCCGGGGCCCTCTTAGGCTGAGGACCAAGTGTCTCGTGCCCCGCGTGCCCATTGGGTAAAGACGAAACTGGTTATCGATGTAGCAGATCGTTATGAGCAAAATATATTCCAAAAGGATAGGTGATTTTAAATGTGCTTTTATAATGAAATTGCAGTACAGGGCGTTAGGCAGTCAGGGCGTTAGGCAGTCAGGGCGTTAGGCAGTCAGGGCGTTAATCATTAATAAATAAATAAAAAGAAAAATTTATGGGTGATGATTATTTAAATAATATACAAGAATGCCAAGGTTGGTAAATACCTGAAACCTTGTATTATTCCCTTAGAGTAATAATATACCTAGAGACCTTTCTAATCTTCCCAATAATAATACGTATAGTTGACATACTCTCAAAGTATAGCTCTCTTTATGCTCGGTTCTATAAACATATGAGAAAGAGAGACAAACAATGTTTGTTCAAAACATTCAGTTGTGGGAGGGTGTTAGTCGATGAAGCCAATTTCTTTAAACGCACGAACTTCACTTCGGTGATATCTGTCAGGCAAGTTGACGGTCAGAAAGCGATAAAAGTGATCGGGTGCTTCAACTGAAGTACTAAAGGACCAAAAAAAACAGTTTTCACAGGTATTTATCGAGAAATTCGTATTTTTCACTTTGATCTCAAATATTTAATAATCTACTCTATAAAAGAACTCGGAACCTTCGCCAATATTTAAACAACCCTTGCACTATGTATTATTGCAATAAACATCCGTTTTAATTGAGTTTTAATGCATTTTCAATATATTACATTTACAATAATTTTGCGTAATTATGAGAATACAAATTACCAATTTCATTTGACCATCTCAAAGTAGCTTTGTCTCTTTCGCTCTCATGTTAGCATTGCTAAATGTTGGTAAACAGATGGTGACAGAATGTATTTTGTGAATTCCTTGTATTTCCACCATGAAAAATCAGGGCTGTGCTAAAGTTGGGTTGTTTTTATACATGTAACTATTTATAGATTTCCAAAGGATGAAGCAAGACTTCAAAAATGGATCCATGCAACGAGAAGAGTAAATTGTTACTCTAAGATTATTCCTGAGACTTATTTTGAATTGTAGAGACAAAAAAAAACATCTGCTTCAGCTCCACCTATATAATTTTTTAAATTTATTTTCAACGGCCAATTAAATCATTAGCATTACATGTTTCCATTCCAAGGGTACACCTCAACATTATGCGGATGACACTTTAATGTTCTATCATAATGCTAATATAAACGAAAATTGACAATCTAGTCTCCTTTAATGGAAGCAATCTTCCCAACAAGCCCTCCATTGATATGCTCGGTGTAACCTTAAGTGACCAGCTCAGGTATGGGGGCTCCATCGAAACCCGAGTAAAGTTAGCCTCTCAGAAGCTGAGCGTATTGTACAGAGCCCGCAGATACTTTAATAGTACACAACTGCTGACCCTGTACAAATCGCAAGTGCGCCCCACTGTAGAATTTGGCAGCCACCTCTGGTCGGGAGTCCCAAAATATCTGAAAAAAACCTTGACTCTGTGCAGAAACGGGCGGTCCGTTTGATAGATTCGCCTATCTTAACAAATGGGTTGCAATCTTTGGAGCATCAGACTTCTGGCGGGAATGCTGTCCTTGTTTTACCGGTATTTTAATGGAAGATGCTCTGAGGAACTAGCGTCATTAATCCATAGTCAGGAAACACGCCAAACGCGTGCCCAACATTTGCACACGGTTGACATTTGTCACATGAGAACAGGTCGCTTCTACGACTCGTTCTTGTGTTCAACAACTCGGCTGTGGAATGATCTGCCGGCCTCTGTGTTTCCTCCATCCTATAACATGGGTCTCTTCAAGACCCAAGTTCACTCCTTCCTATCCTCTAAAAGATCCTCCACACAGCATCCCCAAAGATGATATAGGCCTTGAGGGAAATTATTTCCTCCTTGGTCTCCTGTGTGGAGTTACTGTAAAAAAAAAAATGGATAGGGATTTGGCTCATTTGGCAGATTGGCTAAGAATTAATTAGCCTTAACATTAAAAACACACATTATATGCTATTCGAAAAAAGGAGGAGGCAAACATCTCTCCTGGACCAAACAAACTTGAAAAAGCAGATATTTATTCACCGCGCTTCACTCATTTTTAACACTTCATACGGTAAGTTCGACTTATTTAACTCAGCCCCTCATAACTTCAATTCAAAAATCTATAAATAACATGCACACAGTACATATTACTCCACACAGACTAGATCCATTCCCTTCCCCTGCCATTTTTTTTTCTTTTTTCGACAACCATTCAGTGCACACTCGACGCCCATTGGGACGAGAGTCATGAGTTGAAATGTTGCGAGCGCAATGCAAGACATAATTTTCCCCTTTTTTTGTGAAATTTTTGAAGGATTTAGGATATATTTTAAATAAATTTAAATTCTGTCTTTATTTTCACGTGGCTATGTTTTTTGCACGGTATGAACGTGTGTCAGATCCAGCGCTGCTGCCTGGAGTCGAACCGACGACTGCCACAAGAGGCTGACATTATTGCATTTTAGAACTTTCGTGAGCTCCCGATCTCAGATTACCCTTTTTACCCTGGTTTAATGCGGCTTTCATAATTAAGAATATAATTTTGACATAAGTAATGCAAAACAACATGACATTACTTTCGCTGTAAAATATCACCCCTTCAGACGAAGTTAAAAATAAACATTTCCACAAATTACCCCAGATACGTGGGCTAAAAATCATCCATTTCTATATATGTTTATTCTAGAATGTAGAATAATCTTTTGCTCTTCTTTTTGGAATTCAAAAGATCAACCCATTTTTAATGTTTATTTAATAAATCAGTACACCCACCATCGTCTATAATCCATTTGGGTTGATTTACACTTTGACGCAGCAATGTAACTCACTTAGCTCGGTACGATAATACCTACCTAATGTATCAACACATATAAATCAAAAATCAAAAAAAAAACTGCTTATCATACTTTAATCGGCGTAATTATTTGTGAAAGAATATCATTAGCTCACTAGGTACGTATTGTATGTTATCATAAATGTTAATACCCTAAAACATATAAATTTTTTAATGTATTTTTAGAAATGAAATCAACCTTCTTTATTGAACATTTTACAATTCAAATGGAGAAAATAAGAATCACGTTCAGTACCAACCTACTCTAAATGGAGTTTCACCAACAGTTTGAAATATTCTGTACTTTTTAAACATTCATATATGTAAGTTTTGGGCATATTCCCTGTTTATGTATTAAAATAAAATAAAATAAAATAAGTATGATTATTGCAAATTCCGATATCTAAATACCAATGCCGGCAAGGAGACTGGTGTACACAGGTAGGTGTAAAGTGAGAAACCGTTGTGTTTGAGTGAAATTGAGAAATCAGAAAACTGCACACGTGGCCCATCATATCTCACAATATTTAAAAAATACATATAAAATCAAATTTAATAATGTGATTATTAAGTTCTGAAAATATTTAAGCTTTTTATTATTGTGATAGCTGCTTCGGCGTTCGAGGCCGTTTTAAAACTGTTGTTAGGCCACGCTGAGACTACTTATTTATATGATTAATTTACCCCTACCCAATTTCAATTTTTATAGTGTCTAAAATGATTTATTACCGGTGAAACCGATATTTAGGCGGACCTCGACTTTCGCACATGATTGATTCCTGAAAATGTGTGCGAAAGTTAAATGTTCGAAAGTAGAAGGATGTAAAAAAAACACCAAAAATTGTACTTGAAAATTTTTATTTATCTAAAATTACTAAGTACATATTAAATAAAAATTATATTCTCTTAATAAACTTGTCAAAGGTTAGTTGTATTTTACTACTTTTTTCTTTTCTTCACAGAGAGTTCTGTAACATGCAGTACTATTATGCACTTGAGATATGCGTTCTCTATTGGGATCATATTCTTCCATAATATTCAAAAATGTCTCGAGATGCGTAAAAGCTTCGTTCGTGTTTTTTTTATTGTTAAGGTCTTGCTTGATTTCTTCTGGTTCTTCTTCCTCACTTTCAATTTGTATACTGTTTTTGTTCTCTTGTCGGTCCATTAGAAATTCATTAGTTAAGGGTTCAGAATGAGATTCAATCGTATCATTAACATCTTCACTGTTAAAATCTAGGTTTAGTTCGTTCATTAGGTGAACTATTTCAAGTGTGATGGTTTCTGGAGTTTCATCAAAATTTATGAAATCACTCATCATTTGTGGGCGTAGTTGCTTCCATGAACCTTTCATTGTTGACTCTTTTATTTCAGCCCATGCGTCTCCAATATTGTTTATTGCGTTCCATATGTTATAATTCTTCCAGAAATCTTTTAATGTGGGCCCACCTTCCATGTCAGTTGCCTTGATGGCCTGATTCATTATCGACCGCATATAATATCGTTTAAACAAAGCTATCACCGTTTGGTCCATGAGTTGTATGAGACACGTAGTATTGGGGGGAAGAAATACAACATTTATTTCTGGGTCTAAATTTTGTAATGATTTTGGGTGTCCTGGAGCATTATTGTTACGTAACGACAGAAAGATCCTAGGAAGACTCTAGCTACTCGTGAACAAACGGTAAAACGAAGCCAGCGCCACGCTTGCCACAACGGTAGCTTGCACGCCCACGCTCCGACACTTTCTTCTCACCCGGCTTCCGAATCACTTCCCTCTTGTCCGCCGCCTACGATCCAGTCAACTGCGTCTCTAAAAGAGCGCGCTAGAAGCCATTTTGGTAGCCGCAAATTGTAGCGCCATATTATTATGCATGCTGGGTTAACGCCCACTGTGCGAGATGCATTAGTATAACCACAGAGCACCGGTACATGGTGAGTCTCTCGTAAATGTAACTTAACTTCAGTGTACTGATGTCCAAGCAGGAGACTTCCACTAGGATCCTTTTGCCGCCACGATTATGACTGTAAGCTGACTTTGTATTTCCTCTTATGCGTTGTAACTTATTCGAGTCCCCGTTATCATGCCCGTTTAGAGAATATCAGAGAGAATAATCACCCGTATCTTCCATTTGAGGTTAGGCTAGCTTTTGATTATTGTAGCATAACTTACCATGTATGTACCTTCCCTTGAATAAACTCTGAGTCTGAAAGCATTTAGTAGATTCATTTGGCGTAGTATTAGAGTCCCCGACCCCAATTATAAGACTGCCCGTTGGCCTACAGCCCTGCAGAGGAGCTTCTTGGCCTGCCGAAACTGAGCTAGTCGAATGTCCAGAGCCGAGCTCCCCGTCAAGACACCACCCTCGGGGTAAGTCTAAACCAATGAACTGTCTCCCTTAACCGCTCTTTCCCAACCTTCCTCCTCTCCTTCTCCCACATCCCCACCTCCCGTCAGTTTTATTCATAACATTATCTAAGATTAATAATGATTTAAATGGTAAATTATTAACTTCACATTAATGTTTTACTGCTGGTACGAAATGTGAAGTAAACCAATCTTTAAATATTAAAGCAGTAACCCAGGCATTGGATTTTCAAATGACTGGAAGCAATGGTTTTGTGTTTCCCTTTCAATGCGCTAAGGATTTCTGCTTGATAAGCTAAAATTGGCTTCAATTTTAAATCACCAGCTAAATTTCCACCAAGAAGCAATGTCAATCGGTTTTTAGAAGGTTTATGATCAGGGGCAACTAATTCGTCCTTTGATAAGAATGTACGATTAGGCATCTTCTTCAGAAATAAACCAGCCTCATCTACATTGAATATTTGATTAGAGGTACATTCTCCATCTTCAATAATTTTGGACAATGACGAAATAAAGTCTTTTGCAGCATCTTCATCCGCATCAGCTGATTCTCGAGTGAATTTAATATTGTGTAAAGAATATCTTGTTTTAAAATTTGAAATCTAGCCGTTACTTGCATGAAACACTGTGTTAGAATCTTCGTTTAGTGTAGCCTTCCAATATGCAAACTAAGAACCTTAGCTTATACCATTGAAGTACTCAGAGGGATGTTTTCTTGATTTTGATTACTTATCCAATAACACAAAGATTTCTCCATTTCATCCATCACTATGCCGTGCCTTTTGGAAACAATTTTTGATGATATATTTCTAATTTTTTTTTTACATATTATTTAATTTTATCTTTATTCTTTAATATCGAATATATCGTAGACCTGTTTATATCATACGAACGGCCGATTGAAGCATACGACTCTCCATTTTCAGAGAATTTATTATATCCATCTTCGTTTCGATTGTATGAAGTTTGTGGGTTCTTGATTTTTTTAGCCATATCTACTTCGCAGTTTCTTTGTTTCTCACTCATGTTAAAACGGGTACGAAATATTTTAAACAAAACTCGCAGAACAATGCGAACAGTACGTGCGCTGACGCAAAACTAAACCTGTCGAGATCAGACAGGAGTGCGTACAAATTAGTACAAACAAACGCATGCGTTCGGACTCGCTCGCGCTCGTATGTTAATGCATATGTGCGAACAGAACGTAACACTTTCCACAGTACGGAGCTGGTTCATATGCATTTTATAGTTCGACAGGGAAACAACTGCACGGAAACAAAACATTTTTGCATTATCGCAAAAAATTAAAAAAAAAAAACCATTTTTCAAAAATGTGCAAAATAGCGAATTGTGCGAAAGCCGAGGTCCGCCTGTACTGAGAAACCAATTGTGTTGAATCTGTTGTTTTCTTAATTGATTCATAATGACGTGAAGCTATTGACTTATGTTATATTGTTTAGGTCTTGTGAACATACGGAGTAGTAGGGAAAAAATAATTTTCCTTACATTATTAAATAATATTATATTGGGTTCATTAGTTCGTTTATTAATTTCCAATTGTTCAAGAAGATTTAATCTACGACCCTTTATTTCTACAGGTAAGGGTTTAGGCTCGTCGTTGTCAAGCGGGACGTGATTATTCACTAAGATATGTTCTGCGAATTTCGAAGGAGTGCTTTTATTTATAATAATTATAATCATAATCGGATGATTTGTATAGCGCCGTTTTTGTGAAAAATCACCTCAAGGGCGCTGTACAAATGTTACTTCCTATTCTTTATCTAATTATGTAGAAACAGATGCATAAAAACATACTTACCTGGCAGGTCGCTTCAAATGAACACAGTTTTATTAGAAAATTTAAGTATAGAGATGATAGTTTTACAGTTGCTATTTTATCCTCCTTTTCTATTGATGTTACATTTATTAGAAGATTGGTGGCACAAGGAGAGTTGGTATTTATTGAAATATTTATGACTTATTTATATATTTATACTATTTTTAGGACTGGAAAATATCTATAAAATGACCTTAAAAAGCGTAAGACGCTTTTAATAGATATTAAGATTTTTTATTTATTTTATGCTTAGTTATTTACAGTGTTGCGGGCTGTGGACGTATTTGCGCACCGATGCGTGAATTTTTAAACTTTTTCTATTTAATGACTTTAGGTAAACACTAACCGGCTAGCCTCGCTAAGCAATTTAAGTGTGCATTTCTTCAATTAATGGATACGATTGTCTGAAAAGATGTGTTTTAAGTTTAGTTCTGAATTCTGTTGAGTCTTTGATAATTCTTAAGTCATGCGGCAGTTCATTCCAGGCTTTAGGTCCTGATCCTCCGAAAGCACGATCACCGAACTTAGTATTAGGTGTGCGCTTTGGTTCCTTCAACCTGCCGATAGCTGATGACGCTGCTGATCTAAGAGTGGACTGCCGTGAGTTGGTATTTTCATTATTACATATTAGGTATAGCTATTATAATATCGTATATGTTTTTGAATCTAGGTGAGAAAGCCCTTCCCGTCGGCCCGATATAGGTAGCCTTACGGTCTGCGTGGTCACATTTTAATCCATATATGCCACTATTATTAGGTTTAGGATTTCTACTTTTTGTGATTTTTAGGCTTATTCGTATATAAAATTAAATTTAAAAATAAATTAAATGGAGTTGTAAGAATTAAACACAAAAACAATAAATATCTCACAAAATTGATGCTAAACAGCGATGCAGTAGATTTCCTGCTTGATAACCTCTTGTGTCTATGTTCCAATGATAAACACCATCCAATATCCATAGAAACCATCATCATCATCATCAGAATCGTCACTTGTCTAGGTGCAGGTTGTAGGTACGTCTAATGCTGGACAAAGTGGTGTTCAATGTTAAAGGAGACGAACGCCGCATGCATATCTCAATAGAGACGTGATTGGAATGCATTCGCGGCGCAGTCACAATGCAGTCCTTATGTAAACACTAAACAGTGTAGACTATAGATGGTGACTGTGGTGGTGGCTACTTGCCCACTATTGATAATAATAATTCTATTGTGGGGATTAAGAACAAAGAAAATTCGTGATTATCAAGATGCCGTCATACATAATATTTTTACAAACATTCGCATACCTGGCTAACTAAACATAACGCAGGGGCGTGCCGTCATATTTTACTCAATTTCTAGAGAGAGCGATCTTATTTCATTGATGTTTAGTTTGGTAGAACGCACGTTGGAAAAGCCCGACAATGAAGCATCCAAAAGAATATTAAGAATTATATTTTACCACAACTTTTGATTCAGGAAAATAGGAAAAACCGTCTCTCCATAATTTCTTTATAGTAATACCTACACAATTTTTCACATATTTTTTAGAAAACATCTTCAAAAAGTAGTACATTCAAGAAAATATCCTGAATAAAAAGGAAAATACATTCAACTTTTATTGGAGTAACTTATTCACAGAAAATAATCTAACTGGTCCCGGATAGACAGAGGGGTCCTGGGTTCTGTTCCATATTTCATTCGAGATTCTTCAATGATTAAAAATTATTACATTGAGATTTATTAGTTTCAATAAGGTATTCCATTAAAAATTATATATTAATCCTTGACTTGTAGAAAAAGTAAATAGATGTCAAATATAAATAAAAATCGGATAGGTACATCCGAGATACTATCTAGATTGCAAATAAATTCGGGTAGAATCTTGCAGTTCCATAGAAAGATGGCAGCCAAAACAAGGGAATTAATTGAAGAAGGTATTTTCAGTTTTGATATCGATACAAATGACGGAAAGCAATAAGGTGGCATTCGCTCAGTTGGATAAAGCCCTGGTCCCGGATAGACCGAGAGGTCCTGGGCTCGTGTCCCAGATGCGATAGTTACCTTTTTATTTTCTGTCTTTTATGTTTCATATTTCATGATTAAAAACAAGGAAAATGTATCCCTTTTTGTTACTTTTAAAAATCCTCGTTAAAATTGTTCGATATTTAAAAAAATGGAAAGCATTTGCAAAATGTGTGCAAGGTCATATACATAAAAACGAATGTTTGTCTCTCTGTCTGTCCTCGATTTCCTCGAAAATTACTCCATCGATTTCGCTGAAAACAGCACAGTTTGTTCTTATTAGTGCCAGAAATGTTTAGAGAGTAAGTTTGAATGAAATCCAATATGTAAAACTGTTGCTATAACGTTTTAGAATTAGTATGAAAAAAATTAAACCCGCCATGTTGCATTGAGGTTAGCCCATAGATATACCGCTCTGGTTAGCCACAGATTACATATTCAAAAGAAGGAGGTTTGTTTGGGTAGAATATTTTCAAAATGGAAAACAAAAGTAGGTACCTACTTAAGAACTTCATTATTTAGATACGTTTTTAAAAATAAATGTTTTAAATGAAATAAAAAATTCAAATTAATGTTTCTTTGGACTTTCGCTGTCAAATCAATTATGGCAAGAATTCGCAACTTCATAACGTTATTCCAGAAAAATTAAATAATCCCGAGCAAGGCCGGGTACACATCAGCTAGTATGTTATAAAACTTAATGTTTCTTCATGTAACGCAAACTTCTATGAACTTTTTGGTTAAAGTTGGAGGTCGAAATTCAGAGGGGGTAACTTTGGTTTTTCCCAAAAAACCCGAATAATTTATTTTTCTATGTTGGCAATAGGTGGCAGGACTATCAACACGACTAATTAATTAACGAAAGAAGTAGAAAGTGAAATGAATCTCTAAATAATCGCGTCGGTAGGTACTACACACTACACTAACGTTGCGGCCGCGCCCCTATTTTTGGGTACGAAATAAACGTTGATTACCTGCCCTTATTTTCATTAATTACAAATCCAGTTTTTGTTCTTATAAAAATAATAATATTTATTTATTTGAAACACACGATATTTACCAATAAAATGTAAGAAAGCTTTGACTACCCAACTAGGAACAAATCCCGTTTTAGAGCAGTCAAATTGACAAGTTAATTCATATTAAGTGGCATTATACAAAAATAGAAGGGAAAAAAGCTAGTATTGACATAGTATGGGAATATAATATGTCTAGAAAAAAGTACAATAATTAAGCATAAGCGTGAAGAATAGTACAGAAAAAAAACAGTATATACCACATAATTTGAGTATAGTACAATAGTTAAGTACTTGTGAAGAGATCAGAAGAAAAAACTGGATACTCGCACATGTTTGATAGATATTGATTGGTGCTATGAGGAAAAAAATGCTTTTCAAATTGAGTAGAAAAAAAAAGTTATTTAGTAATATTGATAAGAGTTATTTGCGTATCATTCAGATTTTTGAGCCGACGATGAAACTCGATGATACAGCCCGAAGAGGATGCAGGAAATAGTCAATAATACGTTAAATATATTTTATTCAGTAAGTACAAATAGTAACTTTAGCAAATTGTTTATAACCGAATGTTTGTACTTTTTGCTTTCCTTAGTTAGGGTTTTTAATCAAGTTAAGATCCTTTCACAAGGAACACAAATAATGTAAAATAAATTCAGTGTTTTAATATTACAACATTATTGATTGTCTTAACGTATTAAGTGCCGCCAGTTATAGACCTTTTTAAAATTTTAAGGTTGTGGAGGAATAACACGTAGTTAGTAGAAAGGCACTATAAACTTCATTTCTACTTCATAGACGTAAAATTTTATTGGAAACACCAAAATAACGTGCAAATAGAAAGTATTTTATGAATGATTTAATTGAAGGGCGTTCTTGGTCATGTATACCTTATCAGAAAAGAGGAGTTATTATGTCCGATAAGGAAGCCACGAGTCTTACTTTGATAAGTACATAATGTTTCTTTATTTCTTCCAAATATGTAAAATAACTTTGTGGAGTGATATTTATTAAATTAATTAAAATTACTTTGTTTAAAACCACTGTATTTAATATGTAAATATTTACATGTTTCAGAAGCAAAGCTCCCCTCAACAGGATAAACAATATACCTACTAAAAATTATAAAAATATTGGCAAAGTATTGGCAAATAATAAGAAAATATAACAAACTAAAAACACAAACAAAAAATAAAAATAAGTGATGGAATTAGGTAACTAATTAATTCAAAATGTAAAAATAAATGAATTTTAGAAAAATACTGTAATATATTAAATAAATATAAAAATGGTGTTAGAAATTTAAAAAAATATATATTTTTCAACAAAAAAGGCAAGGCATAACAAAATAAAATAATAATAGTTATTATTATTATTGCTTCCATTTATAGAACGTCTCTTATTAAATATTTACGTCAGTTTTTTTTTAAAGAAGGGTTTAATTTTCTTTATTTGATCCGATTGGTCATTAATATAGCGCATCAATAGGGATATTATATTATTTTTTATGGGTTTGATATATATATGAGTTGTTCTAAAATTAGGTGTTATAAATTGATTTCCATTTCTCATAAGTGTGTAATATTTATGATTTTCTTTATGATTTTTCTCTTTACACATTTTTATAATAGAAACTTGCCTAAATATATATTAAACGTTTGGTACTGGAAATAGTTTGAAAGATGATTTTGTTGAGATGGTGGAATTTTTTAAAAGTATTGTTTTTATTATTATTCTTTGCGAATCTTTTACTGAATTTAGATTGTTTTTAATAAGATCCAACCCAAAAAATAATGTTGTAGATAAGCAAAGAGTGAAAAAAAGCAGAGTAAATATTTTTGATTATTTTCACTTTAAAAATATTTCTTAACCTAACGATAAAATACAATTATACATTTATTTATTCTCCTTACTACGATGTGTTTGTTCCACTTAAAGATTTGATCAATGATCACACCGAGGTATTCAACTACGGAATAAGAGTTGATTATGGTACCCTTATCAGTTTGTTTACACTTTATATTGTCACATTAGTTATCATGGATTATGATATTAACGTATCCTTTAGGTATTTTATACAAGAAGAATAAGACGTACGTTGTTTTTTTACGTTATGTGTGAGTAGGTTATCAAACCATAATTAAAAAAAAAAAAAAATATATATATATTTTGTTCACTAGTTCCCACGTTGAACCATTTATTAATAATAAACTATAACCAGCATAGGAGTTTAGTTCACCATTAAGTATTTGTTGGAAAATGTAATTTAAATATATTAGAAATAATGATGGTCCTTGCACCGTGCATTGAAGAATTCTTAATTTACTTGTAAATGATTCACTTAATGTTTGATTTAATTTTAATATTTAAGGTCGGTCTGTTGAGTAGCTTTCTATCCATTTAAGGTCTATGTAGTCAATGCCATTTTCTTTTAATTTGAATACAAGATTTTTATGGGCAATTCTTTCTTTAAATCAATGATAATTCTTCTACATTTATCTGACTTATCCAGATTAATCTTTACAATCTTTACACTACACTAGATAAATTTTAGCAATGGCGTCTTGAGTACTTTTTCCCTCTATGAATCCGAATTGATGACGCTCTTTAGTAATCGCTCAGATTTCTCTACTATCTGTGAAATAATAAATGATTTACCATATCATATATTGTTATAATTTTCAATTAAACCCATATTTTTCTGCATATCTTAAATTACAAACTAGTTTATAATTTTTAAAAGTGTTTTATGGCACCATATTTAAAAATAAAAACGTAGTTTTCACCACTATTTTATTAATAAATATCAATATGTTTCAGAACCAATGGTGCGTTCCTTCCTTAAGTTTTTTTTAAATATCAAAATCCTGTTTACAAGGAGTCACCTCTTAAATGTGTTTTCACCTTAATTCCTAATTAGTTACCCACTCCCTCTAATCTTCCTCCGCAACTTATTTTAGTGTTTTGTTTATGTCTATACTCGTATATGATTTTAATTTTAGTATACTTTGTATCCTAAAGATGAAACTATGGGTTATGAAACATGTTGATAATTTATTATAAAAAAAGCGGTAGTTAAAAGTAAGTGTTTTTTGTATTATTATTTATCTGAGAAACTAAACGTTTACTTTACGAGGTACGGAAATAGTCTATTTTTTTATAATCTGTACATCATTCCAAGCAACATTACCTCGCTCTTTTAAATAGGGTTACACTACTCATATTCACCAGACCACCTGCAATTTCCTCCTTTTCCTACGAGGGATTAATTGAAATGCACAGGTGCGACGTCATCGGCTCTCCTATCTGCCTCGGCATCAAGCCCAAGAGCCTAATGTAATTGCAAGCGCAGTAAATCCCCTACTTGCCGACCTGTCGAGCTACGTGCAATATATCAGGCGTCCAGCTCCGGAGGAACCTCATTAATAGTCAATGGGACCCTCAAACAAAACGCCTTCCTGTCGTTCCGTCATGGTCATTATTTATTATGAATGGATTCGACAATTTGACATTTTCTGAGTAATTTGACATTGGTTTGTCAGTGAATTAGAGTCAGTATTTAGATAAGAATACGACATTGATTCACACTATACTGTACACCGTAGGCACATTTTTGTATGAAAAATAAATGCATATTATTTGAGATAAATCAGAAAATATGACTGATTGTAGGTGTACTGCCTTTTTATTGTAATATCTTTAATTAATTAATTTCTATGTTGCAACTTATCCAGTTCAACATTCCTTGCCGTAGACTCAGAAACAATGAATTGCGTTTCTTCAATCAATACTCTAATAATTATGGATCCCATTCTCCACTGTTCAGAACGTCGAGACTTATTAACTTAAGCCAGGGTATTGAAATTTTTGGTATCAGTCTAAATTATTTTTGTAGGGCTTTATTCGAATATTAATTTTATCATTAAGTATGTCTAAAATCATGGATTCTACCAAAATCTTGATCAGGCTTTGAATTGAATGTTCTCTCGAATATAATTATGTAATTGCTTCATTGTATTGTGTATGTGCTGTTATTTTTATGTAGCTCTCGTTTATCTCATTTCGTGTAGCGAATTTTATTTATTTGGATAATGGTTCGTAAAAAAATATGTATATGTATATTCGACCGGTCAGTGGCTGAGTTGGCATCGCGTTTGGGTCTCACCCACGCATCGTGAGTTCAATTCCTCGGCTGGCTAAGTCCTCCATTACAACACAAGCAACATCTTCCGCTTACTGTGATGGTAGTGGGAGATTTTCAAATATTGTCAGGTTATTCGTAACCAGGGAATATTTGTCTTTCCTTAAAATATATATATATATATATGTATATGAAAAGTCTATCGAGTGAGTCCAACATAAATTTTTAAGAAACATAAATTATGGGTTAGGAATTCCAATTGAAAACATCAATTATTCTTCAGTGATGCAAGTGATGGCTTATGCTACATCATAAGAAATACGAATATGTTCTGACTTATTTGCCTTTATAAAATTATTAATAACATGTTGGACTGCCTTGAAATTCTTTGGTCGATCGAGTACCTAGTAGAATGGTTCGTCAGAAGGTACCTCACTACTGCAAAGATTTAGGAACCAATGTAGAAACAAATTCCACGATGAAACGACTGCACAGTTTAGGTAATGAGTATTATATCAACACCACGGGTATTAAAAGTCTGTCAACTTACAGAAATACTATTATTAAAATTGTACTCCAATCTTAACTATATTTACTTTGTTTTTTATTACTATCATGTGCACTGTATGTTGTAGGTATCATGCATTTATCAATTCATACGAATTAATAAAATTCAGAAGAAAGAATTATACCGATAAGAACACAAAGAGACAATATCTTTTCATAATAACAATTAATTAAAGAACAATGCAGTTTTATATCCTTGCAATTGGCGATAAAGACAAGCCAAATATTATTAATGAGGTTAGGCCAAACCACTTCCAGTCATTTCGCCAGAGATATGCGGTTAATCCGATGAATGCTGTCATTGTTTGCATTATCAGTCGGAGGAGTATTACAATAAAGCCAATGCAGTTTTATAATGATCACGATCACCATAGCAGCAGTTGGCAGTAGAGTCTCTACTAAACTTAGTGAGTGAGTGAGTACCCAATGACCAATAAAATCAAACGAGCTCGCTGCCACGTCCCTCAAAAGGATGCTGATATCTTAGTATGGCGTTCTTTTAATTGTGTATTCAATGAATATTATTTAGCGTTGGGACGCGTTGGAATTTAATTTTTAAACAGGATGTGGGAATTATAGGAAGCGTGATCATTATTTATTAATTACGAGTCTCCTCATAACATCACTAGCAGTAGCAATATACACGTATAACCAACTGCTTATTAAGGTCTGGTACTGGACACCGAAAAAAACTGATAATTGATTTGAAATAGCTTTAATTATTTGGCTTATAAACAGTGGCGTGCACAGAGTAGGTAGTATGAACAACAGCAAATTAATTGACAATCGTTAAGAATAGCTAATCTGGTGGATTTGGCCGATGTTGGTTTGTTTTACCCACCACATTAAATAACATTCAAATAACCCATTAATTTATGCATATTTCAAGCTAATTACAGGATACGAAAATTTTTCATGTTACTAACACAAACGAGTCGTCCCTTAAATGCGCATTGCGCCCACATGTAGGTACATTTTTTTGTGTAGAATACAGATATTTTTTTAATATGACATGTGCGTCATTTTGAATACTTATTTCCTGCTTTTGACACGTTATTGTAGGAGGTCGGCGCGTCGCGCCCGGTGATGCGAATTTTGAAATTGTAGATTGATTTGTTTGCAATAATTTGATGAATTTTGATATTTTTATGTGAGTAAGCTAAGGTAGGCAGTGCTTATGTGTGCATATGGAATGCACGCCTCTGTTTTTGTTGCCTTTGTTACAACACCGAGTGCAGGAGAGCGAGATGAGAAAAATCAAAGTAGAGAGAGAAGGAAAGTAAGTTGTTCAAGTTTCCACCTAGAGACCTAGAGGGTTCAATGTCAAGACCATATCGTAACTATATTTTTTCCGGACCTTTACATACTGTTTTCTTGCATTGCAGGTATTCCTAATATTTACTTGGTAGACAAAACTCCGACGACTCACCAAACCAGTTTATTCCTGAATAAAGTTGTGTTAATTACTGTATTTTTGTGTAACCTATGATTTTATGCCGTCGGAACTCGTAGTAGAATCAGATAAATTAACCAGCTTTTATACCCGGCTTTACCAGTGTTTTGTACCCTATTAAATCGCATCCTTCACCATATTCCCATACTTCGAACCCTGTCCATACTCTGGAAGCTACCGTTTCTAAACGAATCTTCATAATGAGCGAAAAAACTGTTGACCTAAAAGTTGGAAGCAGAATGTCCTGCAAAATAATACATCGCTCGAGTGTTTCAGTCGCGGATTATTAATCGCAATAAAAATCCTTTAAAAAAAAACAAAATGTTAATAAATTTTTAGTAGGGGTAAATACAAAATAAAACTTTAAAAAAATGGAATTGAACAGTAAAATTGTAGCTATAAATTAAAGTAATTACCTTGTACTTTTCTTCTACAGAACCTCCTTCACCGGACAGGGAAGAGATGTGTAGAACTGCACTTAGAACACACACTGCACCAGCGCTGATAATTACAGTCAATTATTACATTCACTGCACTCTCCACTATGACACACAGTACTCAATGCGCATAAAATGACAATACAACAGACCAAGATCACTTCCGGATGGACCTGGTTTCCACAATCTGACTTCGTGGGCTGGAGGCTTCGAAGGAAATGAGCTTCTGCCCGGAAAATGGCACTTCCGGCGCATGCGTCGGATCCGCGCTGCTACTGGGCGTGACCTAGACCCTGTGGACCTCCCATCCAGCCACCAACACCCCCGCAACCAACCAGCCAACCCCCGTCGTCATGGCAACCATCAATCGAACGTGCACCCCTCAAACGAGCGGGTTCCATTAACTAAATTTTCATTCTAGAACGGAGCCGTTCAACAAAGGAAAACTACCAAAAACTTCAACAGAAACCAGAAATATATCACGATTTTTTTAAAGGTTTAATTTAGTTTCTGAATAGCGGCTTTGAGGAGACTAACTTAAAGCCTTTTGGGAGTAAATATTAGGATTTCACGCAAGGACTATCTGTTGATTAGGGGTGTGTGTGTGTTGTCCTAGGCCCCTCCCTTGGGGGGTGCAGGTAGGTGGAAAGCGGAAGTAGTTTGAGTGGATGCAGACCATGCACGATCAATAACTGAAAGGTCAGGGGATTCAACATGGTCACACCCTCATGATGCATTATTCCTGTATACTGTTGGTATAGGTAATGCCCGTTATTTAGATTTTTCGCCATCATCATTGGCGAAACAAAACAAGTCATTATTTTGACTGCGCATAGCATATCAAAAATTGGCGATTTCAGCACTTATCTTTTCTCGTTAAACTATGTAATACTATAGAATAAGTAATATGTGATCTTATTTATTATTTTGTAACGGTTAAATGGTTATTTCAAAGCTCTATAGTTTACATGTAAAAATACTTGCGTTGACCAAGAATATTTCTACAGGAAAGCTTTGCTAACTTTATTGTGTCTGCTGATTCGGACTTCTTAAAGCTTTTTTTTATTATTTCTAATTTTGAACAGCTTGGTGGAATTACATTTAGAATTGACAAAAAAAATCCAACACCTTTATAACTTTTTCCTCTTGTTTATTTTTTATTGGACCGGTTTCACCTTACAACGGGTATCTTCAGACTGGTACAATTAATCACCAAAGGAAGCACATTCCAGTAAGTGGATTTTCAAAGGATGGGAGGGAACGGAGAAATGTCCAATTTTCATTCGAATAAGAGATGAAATTTTTTTTTTGTAAAAACAGGGGTATTGTTGAAACCACATTTTTGATACGATAGCCTTCTGAATTGAGGCATAGTAGGCTCCCTTGGATTGACTAGCAATGTGGAAATACTCTGCCCAGACGGTGCGGATCTCTTTTGAAGGACGGAAAAAATGTCAGATTGTAACAATGCGTTTTACTAGCTTTTGATTTAAATAAAATAATGATTCAGTAAAGCAATCTTTTATTGAATAGAGCATGATTGGGTAACGAAAGTTAAATTAAGAACATTTAAGACTCTTTTAAAATTAGAATATCTACAGGGGTGTACCAAACTCCAAGATAAATTGGTAAATAGTAAATTATCAAAATGAAGACTGAGCAATAATCTAGGTAGTTATAAAATAACTAATGTAAAATGAAAGATCGTCTCTAAACTTAGATGGGCGCCACGTTATCGATTTTAAAATAAGCAACCGAACTATAACAGGATACTACACAATGATTTGAAGGTCTTCTTTAAATGTCCACAGGTTGCCTCCAAATGGTTGTTGTGCTGTGGAGCAGCCTGTGCTGCGGTGCTGTCAAACGAAGACCGAAGTTAGCTTCCTAGCTATGCAGTTAGCTGATCATCTTCTTCTTTTTTTAATAAGAATGTTCATGATTGCGCTTATTAATATCAAAAGTAGAACAAACCTAACAAACCTTTATAAGATAAGGAGATGTGGTTTATGAGAGTAATGATAGGGTTGGATGCTGCTTGTATTGCCAAGGAATCCGCAATGTCGTAACCCACGATGCCAGCGTGTCCAAGAATCCCAATTAGAGTTACGGTTTTTCCAGAGTTTTGTAGGACTTCGAATAAGGCATACAAAGTGATCACCAGTGATAACGAAGAGAACTGGATTTGAGTTTTTGGAGGGAACTCTCTACTTACTCGTGCATTAAAAAAATATGATTTTTTTGATACACGATGGTTTTGATGGGGGCACATCTGAATTCTTCGATGTAATCAAGCAAAACACAACAATTTTGTTTGATTTTTTCACCTTTAATAAACCTAATTTGCGATATGCATTTTTATTTCATCTGATCAAAACAATAACTCGATGGTTCCTAGAACTGATGGATGCCTTTTTAATTTCAATAATTTTGCTTTAAAATATTTGCCATGTAATTATGGAGTTCACAAAAAGAATTTACTTAACCAATTTCGTAAAAATCGTTGGTGAAATTAATTCAATCAGGATTATAAGTTCGGTATATATTATGACGATCGTTTTCTTTGTGGTAAAATTTTTTTATGTGCTTGAATTCACCAAAAACGATATTATCCAAAAAATGTATTAATTAAAATTTGTATATTCAACAGGACTGCGGTTATTTCAACAATCTATCTGCGATCATATTATGTATATTATTCACACAGATGCATTGCTTGCATACACCATGTTTTAAAGTGGATATTCGGTTTCATAAAAAAAAATTCATGAATTTAAAAACATGTCGTTTATAATAAAATATTTAGTTTTTATAATTTTTTTTATGTGAATATCGCATAAGAGTCCCAACTGCTCCTAATCGTCTGGAACCAGTAAGACTATGGCATCCCCAATTGGCGAATGTTGTGAGGCTGAAGGTATTGGGGAGGGGAAGGAGAAAGGGGAGAGGAAGGTGGGAAAATACCAGGCTGTTCAAATCTGATAACCAAACACGGGTAAAGCCATTTCAAGCAACATTTCAATTCTGAATGGTGGTCCTTCACCACGGCGTTACTGAGAGTACCTTCCACTCTGGATCGCTCGTAAATATACTATGCATTATTTTTAATTAATTAATTGTGAAACACAAATTAATAAAATAAAATTTACTTGCGCACGCCGGGTTTTGAACCCACGACCTTCGGATTCGTAGTTGAGAACCTTACCCCTCGACCACGGAGGCCGTCAGATTATTTAATACATCATTTTCGAAGGTATACACTTTAGGAATCTCGCTAAAACAATAACCTGGCGTAAACGAGACAAAAGGCTGTTTCTCAGTGACGCTTGGCGAGAACAATTTCTGAATAATTCCTAAGGTTAATGGGAGAGTCCGCCCTTATCAATACGATCTATACATGGTGTAGTAACTAATATTCAAAAGATTTCCAATTTTACCAAATGTGAAAACTTGTGGATCATATTTGCGATAGTCTCATTAAATCCACCCTGTCAAAATCTCACATGTGGCTCACCAGTGGGGTGCAGTTCATAAAGGCTGAAAAGCTGTGCCTACCCTAATAAAAATGAACCATTATAGTAAATTATAATAAAACGTATTTTTTCAATGAAGGGTCAGATTTATAAAGGAACCATAAAATTTCAGTCACGTAACGAACCGTTTCGTTAACGCACCGTTTTTTGTCTTGAATAATTGCCATTCGCCCGTTATCACTTTTACTGCTCGATGAGGAATCCATTTCACAGATGCGAATTATATCCTATCTTTTAATAAAAATAGTGCACGGTTTCAACTAAGCAATCATCGGGTAACAACTGACAGCTGTCAAACGACCGGCAATCTGACGAACTTTTATAAAACGACGAAATCAGGCGGTAGACCAAATATTTGTTAAGTATGGTATCAAGCGTCACGAACGGATGGTTATAAAACGCGTACTCTTCTAATCAATTGACCAGAACAATCAGCGGAAGACGACAATAAAATAGTAAATTTCAAATATTCAATGCAAAATTTATTCATACCCGAACTTAAAAAACTGCACACAGTCTACCATCGGTCATAGAGCAATGCGCGTCACTGCGTGATGATTAGCATCTTTTAAGTTAAGCAGGAACTGCACAGCTATGTTTAACTCGAAGCGATTCCTGTTCTAGTTGTTGTATAAGAGAATAGTTAGAGACATATGGTGGGTAGACACAGCGTGGAAGAAATTAGACAAACTACAAAAAAAATTGTTTGTATTTACTTTTTGCATTGCATTTTTTCTTTGTAAAATGTGAATATTTTTTTTAAATCTATCTCGAACCTGAAAGACCCTTCTAGGCATTTTCGCTAACTTTACAAATATCTCGGTGCAACTCTTTGTAAATTCCTTTATAAACGTTATGTCTCCTATACTCGCTCTCATTCCTCCTATATCCATAGCTAGGGTACACTTCGTACCTCGGTTCATTCCTCCAACATCTTTGCTAGAGTACACTACGTACATAGTTAATATATTTTTTATCACACATCTAATAAAATGCATAAAAAAGTTTTTTTTTTTAAATATCCTCTCCACCGGTTTCCAGAGGCATATCTGTGCCGAATCAAGTGACTCTGTAACTTCAGCATCCAGCTTTGATCGCCAACTCTCCCCACCATACGAAGAATAATATTTTGGTAAATAAACTGTATGCAGGCAGTACAAATAAAATTAATCTAGGACACGAGTAGATTCGAGTATAATATTAGCCTGCTTACAGTACCTTGGAGTACACCGCCGTCGGTAGGTACGTTGTTTTGGACGTAATGGCGTCCACAATATCACCTTTGGAGAAATAATGGCGTCCGGAACCGATCAGGGTGACATTCATTCATTCATTTGACATCATTTTGATGACGAGATTGTGTGCAATCGTATTCTATTTCTTCTGCGAATGGAAAACGAATAGTTCAAATAGGTGACATGCATATAACTTCAGGTAAGTAGAAATACAATTTCAGGCCATTTTTTTATCTTTTGATCCTCTATAGCTTATTTAGTTGCGGTGTTCTCCTCCTTGTTATTCGATGCCCTTAGTATCCAGTGAAAAACCATGTATATAATATTCTCTTGTTCTGTTGTTATTTGTACTTTATATTTGATTATTTACACCTTTTGCTTCTAAATTGTAATAGTTTAATATCTAAAATGTTCATCTAAGTCTGCTACTCGTGAATATTTTAAATTGTGGTTATAATTTGCATGCATGTTATAGATATATACTCGTATGTATATGTTATTTTCTAATTATATTTAATTAGGTTGGATAGTGTAAGCGCACTTGAGGTGAACCTTCACAAAACAGCGCTACAGAAATTAACTCTTATTATTATTATTGCATAGAATGATTGTACCATTGGTGAAGCGATAGTTACCACCGTCTGCGTGCGAAAACAAATTAAAGGCAACTTATAAATGAGTAGTAATTGAGTAGTATTATTTGACGACCTCCATGGTCGAGGGGTAAGGCTCTCCACTACGAATCCGAAGGTCGCGGGTTCAAATCCCGGCGTGCGCAAGTAAATTTTATTTAATTAATTTGTGTTGTTTCACAATTAATTCATTTTAAAATAATAGTGTATTTGCGCACGTTCCAGAGTGGAAGATACTCTCAGTATCGCCCTGGTGAAAGACCACCATTCAGAATTGAAACGTTGCTTGAAATGGCTTTTAGCCGTGTTTGGTGACCAGATCTGAATAGCCAGGTAATTCCCTATTTCCCTACCTTCCTCTTCCTCTTCTCCTTCCCCTCCTTCTGCCTCACAACATTCCCCAATTGGGAATGCAATAGTCTCACTGGCTCCAGACGGTTGGGAGCAGTTGGGACTCTTGTGCGGTATTCATATAAAAAAAAATTTAAAAAAGTAATTGAAACAATAAATAATAGAACTCTAGAATACTAGAAAGATTTTTTAAAATAACAAACACATTTTTCGATTGAGTTAATCTGACAAATATTCTATAATTTACTTTTTCCATAACATTGTTTTTCTTATAAATACATTTTTTATTTAATATTAATTACATTATCTTAATTACGGTCAGTGGCGTGCATTGCTATATGACCAAAAATAGGCTGTGTGTAGTTTATCAAGCACGGGTATAAATTATAATGCATTGCGTCATTGAAAATGATCATTTTATTACCATCTTCCGCAGATTGTTGTGGCCAATTGGTTATATTAATGTACAAGTTTGTTACTAAATACATGGAAAAATTACATTTTCATCAAAAAATTGTCGTATTTTTTAATAATCTTTTGATACATTTATTTTTCTTTTTACCATATATGAGTACTGCACAAGAGTCCCAACTACTTCCAACCGCCTGGAGCCAGTGAGACTATGGCATCCCCAATTGGGGTATGTTTTGAGGCTGAAGGTAATGGGTAGGGGAAGGAGGTGGCGAAGAGGAAGGTGGAGAAGTACCTGGCTATTCAGATCTGGCCACCAAATACGGCTAAAGCCATTTCGGGCAAAGTTTCGATTCTGAATGGTGGTCTTTCACCTGGGCGATACTGAAAGTATCTACCACTCTGGAACGTGCCGCAAATATACTACTAAATTAATAATTTGTTAAATAAAATACACGAATGAATCAAATAAAATTTATATTTTTTTTATTATAATCGTTCATAAGGGCCCTTTATTTACTTATTTTTTTTCATTTTTATTTAGTTTCAATACATAGTTTTTCATTAAGTTATTAATATTTTACAAAGCTGATAAGACAGTTTGTAATGTATTTCTTAGTCCTCACTAGGGGCTCCTGTGCTGAGGCGGACTAGGTTTTATTTATAAACGAATTATTTTTAAGCCCCTACAAAGTTCTTTTCTAGATGCTGGACAACTCCTCTTCTGTGATTTCTTTAAGACGGATTTTAATTATTGCTTAGATATGTTTTACATTATAGTATATGTGAATCTAGTTTTTGGACTGTTAGTTCGTGGTGGAATTCCATTATATTAGAATTGAAATTAAGACACTTTTGTACTTTCTTCCACTTATTTATTTTCACCAGGACCGGTTTCATCCCACTACGGACATTTTCAGACTGGTAGTTGACATTCTTATGCTACGGTATTTATATAAACTTAGGCAGGGTTACACAACATTGTATCTATATCATGAATGTTTCTATTTTGTTAATTTATATAATTGAAATTGAAAATTATATAAATTAACAAAACAGAAACATTCATGATATAGATACAATGTTGTGTAACCCTGCCTAAGTTTATATAAATACCGTAGCATAAGAATGTCAACTACCAGTCTGAAAATGTCCGTAGTGGGATGAAACCGGTCCTGGTGAAAATAAATAAGTGGAAGAAAGTACAAAAGTGTCTTAATTTCAATTCTAATTATAGTATATGTATTATACTTCATGTTATACTACGTTAAAGCCGAAAAGCGTTATGATAAAAAAAAAATACAACGAATTCACGGTTTTTTATATTATACTACTATTTAATGAAGGTAGTTAAACTCTGTGCACGCCACTGCTTCGTCGGAGCAATTCGCAGACTGCGGCCTGGAACAGATCTGTGGAATGGCACTCGTATCAATTACGTAGATTACGAAGCCACGAAGTGCGGAGTCCTCCGGTGCTACATCTTCCACCACTCTTCCCCGGATTATCAATATTACTCATAATATAATACTCGTATGTGTGCGGATAATGAGAAACTGTATTATGTATCCCTTATTTTTGTACCATCTTAGAATATTCCTCCTCCCACTCCCTATAGCCCTACAGACCTACAATACACCCGATTGGTGGTGCTGCAATAACCACTGGCTTTGGAACAGTTGGGATTCACATCAAAAGGCAGTCCTGCATTTTGCACTGAAATCTTCAGATATTGAAAGTACATTTTATATAATGTTGTTAATGTTCAACGCTGCAGCAAGACTTATCACCGGCGTATCTAAATATTCTCACATTTCAGAGCATCTCAAAAATCTCCACTGGCTCAAATGTCCTGAAAGAATCCAGTTCAAGCTCTGCTGGATGGTATTTAAGTCACTTAACGGAATGGCTCCGGCTTACTTGTCAGAACTGTGTATTCCCGAAAATACCAACTCACGGCAGTCCACCCTTAGGTCAGCAGCGTCATCAGCTATCGGCAGGTTGAAGGAACCAAAGCGCACACCTAATACTAAGTTCGGTGATCGTGCTTTCGGAGTGTCAGGACCTAAAGCCTGGAATGAACTGCCGCATGACTTAAGAATTATCAAAGACTAGGTATTAAAATATATGAAAAAACAATTCGTACAACTCGAGCCGCTAGAGGGCGTTAGTGTAGCATGTTGCCATCTAATGTCAAGAGCTGGAGGTATTGTGATGAGTATTTGGTAAAGGTACTTTACAGTTTCTGTCTATTTCGAAATGATAACATAACTTTAAAAAAATACCCAGTTACATTTTTCTGTGACCCTGGTAACACTGCAGGGCTAGTAATTATTTTTTCTCTTTCTGGGAATGAGTGTTCTGTTGACGAAATTCACGATTTCAGACGTTTCTTAGTATCATCGGTACCCGGAGAACAGAAGTCAGTACAGTAATCAAAAACAAAACACTGTCCACTCAATAAATTTACAGAAATGTTAGATAAATAATTTATATGAGTCACCTTCCCACATCGCTTGTGCTCCTGGTAGAATTTTATAATAACTCATTTCTCATGCCTGGCAACACGGGGAAGGAAGGTAGGCCGGCCATATTCAAATTAAAGAAATATATATTGTTGGGATAGCACACGTCACTTTTTTCAAATAACATGTGCTTATTTATTTTTATCCGAAAAGTCGAATCTTTTCAGATACAAATCGATGGTTGGATTACGGCCGCCCCTAAGATCTACCGCCCGTGTGCCCCACACACAGCGCGCATATGGATGCTGCGCTCCTGATTGCACAGTTAACGTGATAATTGTTGAATGAATTACTATAATCTCGACCATAAAGCAGAATAATAATAATATTTGGATAATTTTTACAGCGCCGTTTTAGTGAAAAATCACACTAAAGAAATCTCTACTCGCTAAAAGAACGCGAACCCTGGCATCACGAAATTTACACGACAGTTTCTGTCTACGAGTTCTAGATCATTTCATTTCCATCGTGAGTTTAGCTTTGAAATAATAATAGTAGGTAGGCACTCGGCTAATTTATATAGCGCCATTATTGTTAAACATCACCTTAAGGGCGCTAATATGTCTCAATAATGTGTTTTTATTTTTTGTCTGCGTTCGTTTTAGTTTTATATTTAGTAACAAATCTTTTTTGTAATGCAATTATTTTTTCATCTTGGTAACCTACCTATATTCCCAGGGACTCCCCCACTTCTCCGAATCCCCTTCAGTGGATCCCACAGAGGACGGTAAATATGACTTTAGCGAGTGAGGGAAAGGTTGGTTTTCCAAGTTTTTTTATTAATCTGTTATTTTTTAATGTGAAAATTTTATTTTAATTTAGCAGTATATTTAAAAGGCAATAATAAGCCACTCTGTGCACACTATATGTACTATGTTTTCAGTAGGCACAAATACAGATAATGAGAACGTCTTTACCATAACCCGTTATGGCAGCCCTATCGACCAGATTACTGAATGAAACTGCGTCTTACTTTTAAAATAAATCAGATTCACGCTCATTTGCATGTTATGAATTTTACATTGATTATATTTATGATCCGTGAATACATTACTGAAGTTCCGCGAAGAAGCGGTTGAAAAAAGAAGGCGAAAGAAGTAACTTCGTATTTATGTGCAGGTACTCCGCTGGTATATTCTTCAACAGAATTAGTACTTCTATAAATACCTGGCCAGTGTTTGTGGAAGGACTTAGAAGAGTGGAAAAGGATCATGCGAAGTAAAACTGGATTAAAAGGAAATCTTCTTCAAACTGTTGACGTAACACAAATACGGAAGAAAAATAAAATATTAGAAACTCGGCAATAAAAGAATGCCAGAAACATTATTAATGGTTTTATATTGTGTTGAATTCGTAGAACTCCATGCTAATGTTCTTTTTTTAATAATGTTACTGTTGAGTTCTGCAAGTATCATCAAAACATATCTTTTCAGAAAATCGTATCCATAAATTGAAGAAATTCACCTGTAAATTGCTTAGCTAGGCTAGCCGGTTAGTACTTACCTAAAGTCATTAAATAAATAAAAAAATAAAAATTAATAAAATAAAATAATTAAATTAAATTAAAAATTCACGCATCGGTGCGCAAATGCGTCCACAGCCCGTAACACTGTAAATAACCAAAGTGTTAAATAAATTAAAAAAAAACGTTAATATTTATTAAAAGCTTCTTACGCTTTTTAAGGTAATTCTATAGATATTTTCGAGTCCTAAAATTCATTTTATGAATATTTTCCAGTCCTAAAAATTAATACCAATAATTCAATAAATACCAACTCTTCTTGTGCCACCAATCATCTAATAAACGTAACATCAATAGAAAAGGAGAAACAAATAATCATGTAAAACTATCATCTCTATAAATAAATTTTTCTAAAACTGTGTTCATCTGAAGCGACCTGCCAGGTAAGTATGTTTTTCTGTATCTGTTTGTACATAATTAGTTAAGAAATATTTGTACAGCGCCCTTGAGGTGATTTTTCACAAAAACGGCGCTATACAAATCATCCAACTATTATTATTATTACTAATGATCCTAATGTAACGTTAATAAATAAAATAAGAAAAATTATCTATTCACCACTTAGTATTTTAACAAGATCTAAACAAAATAATTCAAGGAATACCACATATTTAAATTCATTGCCTTAATGGCATTAACGTCATTATAAAACAATTAAGAAAAACATGCCACACTTACAAGCGGGCAGTACCTCACAGAACAGACGATTTTAATTATCACAATTATTTCCGATTAAATCAGCGTTCACTGAAAATATTAATTAATCCTTTCGAACAGCAATACAAATTTAAATTGAGAGGGGGCAAATAAAATCATATGAGTACGTGTTCACAACGTGGCCTAACCACGGGTTGAAAGGACGCCGAAACAGCTGTCGCAATAATATAAACGAAAATATTTGCAGAACTTAATAATAACATTATTAAATTGGTTAACTTTCGAAAAAATAACGTCTTTCGTAGCTCGTGCCATCCACCAGGATATCTGAAATATTGAAAGTGGTTTCAGCATGAATATAGGGGGTAGGTTTATGGGAAAGTTCGAATAAAAGTCAGTTTTCATATAAAATCCCGTTCCTATATAATTAAATATTTTTTACAAGTGATTGATATTAACAAGTTCACCAGAAAAATTACAACTGTTGTCGAAGAAAGGACAAAAGATCGATCGAATAGCTATTATTATACAGGTGTTTTACTAAATATTACAAAAAGTAAGTCCAATTTGGAAGATCAAAAATACATTTTCTAAGAACTACGACATTTACAAATACGCACAATAATTGTTGCAAAAATTATTTTCTTTCCATACATCATTTCATAAAATATAATATAATACCTACAATTTACTGGAATATATCTAAATGACCTTTTGAAAACGACTTTTTTGTGGTTTTTGTGTTGGTGAAGATCCTGAAAATTTCATAAAAAGCTCGAGGAAAGTAGAAATAATTGTTTATTTGACTATATGGAAGTTAGGTAAGATTGTGCAGATTTAAACACGGAGGAGGGTACAATTTCTACATAAGTAAAAAGTAGGTTCATAAGCAATAAGAGTTTGTGAAAAATCATTCAGAATTGTTCACTAAATGCATTTGAAATTACGGCAACAAATAATTTTAACCTAGATTTCGAAGGTGGTTTTTACTGTCCACACTGAAGAAATATATTTGTTAGAATATTATGAAGTTAAGAAGTAGAGAAAAGACAATACGTTTTAAGACAATATTTAAAAAACATGTAGTCACGTGATACAATCGGTAGACGAGAGATATAAAACGCCTGGAAGCAAATCAACAAGTAATAATAATAAGGTTACAAAATATTGAATAACCAAAAAGTAATTTTGTTTAATTTTTGCGACCATTGCTAAATTATTTTGCCAAACTCGGTTGAATAACATCATGTTCACATCTTTGAACAGCGTAAATATTAAGATCTATAAATAAGTACAAAATATAGGTATATTCCCACTATCATCTAATGACTTGAAAATACTGGAGTTTTGGAAGAAAGTTAATTTTTCTCAAACTCGGCTAGGTATGTGTGATTTGTGGCACAGCGAAATATTGACGGGTATCACAACATTAAAAAATACCAACGTTTTTTTCCGAATAGTTTTTTTATATTTCCTGTCGAGGGCAAATTTTCATCAAATCTTTTAATAAAATAAAAATGCCTAACAATACGATTGGCATACTTCAAAATGGATTAACAACAAAAGCAATATAAACGGCGAACCTGTCAATTCATATATTCGTACAAGCTATAATAATAATGTCGCTATCAATTGAGATGAACAACATAAAGACTGAATATCATAATTGATCCAAAAATAGTCAAGAATACAAGTTCACGAAATCTCGTCAAAATACTCAAAATCTCGATACACCATTTCCATCAACAGTCGCAAGAGACAGTGCATACTTGCAATAGCTGCTTAGATTTTTATAATGCTACATTATTTATTTATTGCACGATGAGTTGAGCTATCTAGTATTCCTGGTCGCGATACGGTATCAGGGAAGATGGTCGTCGAGGAAAGAAAACGATTGTTTCCAAAGCAAAGAAAGATTATTGTAACACTGCACGTGGAGTCAAATCATCTTCAAAGCGAGAGTAAAATTGTCTTCAAAATAAGAAACCGCTTCACAAGGTCTCTAAAGCAAGCAACCAAAACACGCAGGACAAGGAAACATCGCACGCGGTTGGTTGAAGACGGTCTGTTTCCGATGCGAGGAAGTGTAAGTAAGTATATATTTATTGCATTCCACGTGGAGCTGTGGACACTGGGCATCCGCGGAACATGTTTAGGGCCACGCGGCTACAAGATCTGGAACATGTTCTTGAGCTCCACCATGAGCTGCCAGTCTGTCTTGATGAGATCGTCGCGGAAGTAGTCCTTGCAGGCGTCGATACTCTGCCGGGAGATCTGAGGACAAACAAGAATACATTGCTTTGAGAAATGTTAAATTATTCACATTTATATATATCTTTTTCAGCAATAAGATCAATTTAATTTCATATTTTGTGAATGAAATACAGCACGGGAAATCCCAGTGAGGATATCATTATTATTATTTTTTAAAGATAATAATATGGTTCTATTCAGATTCAGATAGGGTGGGGTTCAATCGAGTTGTATCTATTATGAAATTGCAAACAATCAGTAAAATATACAGAGGGTCCGAGGAACATAACTTTTAATAAAACGAAAAATTAGGTTATTCTCCCCCACCCTATCATTACACATTATTCTACTTTAGTATTTTTATTCTCAGATAAATAAGAACAATAATATTTTAATGATTTTTATAGCGCCGTTTTTGTGAAAGACGAATACAAGCAGTATATATAAGAGTATATATACAAATTATGCATGAGCAATCAATAATAACATAACTGTTTTCTTGTTAATTTTCTTGTTCCTTAATTCTTTAAAAAAACGCGATCACATTGGTATAAAGAAAACTACATCACATACTATGTATAGGGTTATTCAAAATAATGGACTCAATTTTGCACGTTTTCTTCTGGTACACGCGGTCGAGCCGGGCTTTTTCCTTTACAGATACATCCAGTTTGTTTAAATTGGTAATATCAACGACAAAAATGCTCTTTCCAGTTGAAGGTTCAATGTTAAAATGGAGACGAAAGATACGCCGCACTACAGTTGCCGACTCAGTTTTAACGAACACAGAAAACTTGTACTGCATAGTAGCCATTTTACTAAAAACTGAAGCGAAATGGCTGCTTGGTGACGCGAGCACTGTAGCGGTCGATTGCGCTACTATAAGCGGTCTAACGGTAGGATTCGAAACTTTCGGAACTCCTCTTTCAATTACAGCGGTACGATATTGAGCTCATCATTTTCAATAACCCGGTATATAATTTCATAATGTTAATCAGCTGCGAGAACGAATGGAAAAGGGAAACCATGTTTTTAATGAGCCACAAAGAATACTGAAAAAAATGTGTATGCGCTTTGAATGTTTATTGAACGATAAGTCAATACGATTGCTGGGTAAATAATTGAGTAATACAGGCACAATATACGAAATTACAGCGTGTATGGGACCCTTCCCGCTATAGTGTGGATGTCTCCTGTGTTAATCTCCTTGGAGAGGACGCCCAAATATTTGTCATGTCAGACAAGCAGGGCGGTGCAGTGTTCTGTAGTAGCTACCAGCGCATGTCCTGAGATAACTGTGTCAGGGAAACAGGAAGGCGATAAGATACTCAACTATGTATATTCACGATACCCTGTTTATGCCGGTAGTGCTACGTGCTTTGATTACGAAATCTATTTAGGCAGTCCACAATGGAGTTCTGATGGTTACCCTAATAAATGGAAGCGAGGCGAAGAAAGGGTATAAGTTGATAAAACGAAGTAGAAATAAGATACCCCGAGCGTAAGTGTTGACTGTGTACGACCTATTTATTTTAAAGGAGATCTCCAAATAATGAAGGGTCGAGGAAAGCGTAACGAACGAGATTCAGAAAGGGAAACTAAGATGGATTGTTAATGTAGAGTGGATGGTTGAAGAAATGCGAAGGAAAATATTATATTATAGTGCCGTATATATGAGAAGACATTGCATGATCAAATTAGAGTATGTAAGAATTTGAATGAAGATACAGCAAGGAGTGTGTGCCAAGAAAGATTTGTGTGGGAAAATGACAAAAATCTGAATTCGTCCATCTTTTATGACAATGTAAGAAATTGTGTAATTTTTCTGCATGATATCGCCGTCGTCCCGCGACATCCGCTTGGTCAAAAGTCGGGCTTCGCAACTCCGTAAAACACGACGCGCAAAGTACACCCGAGGGATTCATCTCAATTCCCGGCGCCAAGAGGCCACTCGTCACCCCCCAGAGCATCCGACAGCCTTGACGGGCCGGGGGGGTGGCAGAGCCAGCAGGGGGGGTATGAATGGATCCCCGCCTCATAATAAATATGCTCCTCGGGAGGGTAAACTGCGAACTCCCCGTGGATGGGGGTTGAGGGAAAGAAACACTGAATGGATTTTCTTCCAATGTTTACTTTGGCCGCGACGCAGCAGTTTGCCCCAGTGGCCATATGATTCATCCCCAACTTATTGGTCCGTAAAATAAACAGGAAAGCCTTTGAAAACAATACGTTTTTTTAACATAAACTATTTAAATTGAATCTAGAGCTTTATTGGTGAAATAAACAGAATTTATAAGGTGGTGCAGTATTTATTATTATATAAAAATAGTCAATTGCATTTAATTTAAGTTGTCATTTTCTTTTCGTGTAATTATGATAAGTGGCCATATTAAAATTTACAAGGACAATTGAAAGATAACTGGCAGATTTTGAGAAATTTTATATTTTAATAACATTTTGATCTCAGCGCCGAGAAATACTCGTATATGTTTTACGCAAACTTGGGGAAAACACAGGGAGCAAGGACAGAAAAATCGTCAAAGCATAATACCCGGATGACCCCAGTTTCTTGCGCGCTAGCAGACCGGTACCAGGTGGCGTATTTACAAATCCTATACCACTTCAACCCCACGAATATTTTAACTTTATGCCCTTTTTTAAAAAAAAAATGTCTAAATAATGAAAACGTGCGAAATGCAAAAAAAAAATATATTTTATACACAATTTTTGGACAAATCGTAACTTAAAAGGTCTCCATAAAATAAAAAAAATATATATTAATTAGAAAAATAATATCATCGATCATCACTCGTGCATATTTTTGTACTAAAAAAACAACACAAACGAGAGAAAAAAGTGGCTATTTTTAGTGTTACATAATATTAATTAATTCGCACTGAAACATACATAATATTACATGCATGCCGCATACGTACTTGCAAGTAACTATTTACAACAATAAAAAAAACAATAATACTCCATGATTTGTGCAATCAAGTGTACAGAAACAATAATAATCAGTCTAATAGGTATTAATAATTAAAGATTCAAGCCGGAAGCCGGGGTTGAAATGGTATAGATTTTGTAAGCGAATTTGTCCGAACAAAAGCTACTCTAGGTTTTGTAAATACGCTACCGGGTGATGGATGCCGGGCTGGAACCTTAGAGTAACAATTTCCTTAAATAAACATAATATTACATAAATCGTTTTCAAGATTTACGACTACCTACTTACTCACAACGAAATACCTAATTTATTTAATTTGTAGCAACCCTGTTAGCCATGGTAAGGCCACACCCCTGAGGTCACCCTTGGTCAAAAACTCGCTTTAACATCTCGCAAAGTGAGGTCTCTATATGTTGTTACTCTAAGGGCTGGAACCGCCCGGTTGTTTCAACAAGGCACACTGCACCGGCTGCCGGGCCGGGCGGTTTCCGCAGTATTGTCTGGTTGCTGTACGAGTCGGTTATGCGTTCGCGCCCAAATTCGAACACAATATGGAATATTGAATGTTATTTCTGACATAATTAGATAAAAAAACTACATGGATGAGAATATCAACCCCTTCCGATGAAAAACTAGCTACAAATAAATTAATGTAAGCTTCTAAAGGAGATAGTTAAATTGTCTCCGCATTGATAAAGTTAATTTGTTCATCTTTGAAGTGAATATTTTGTTATCTATACGATTGTTAAAATTATTTTTTTTAACAAGCTTATTGAAGCAAAAACATAATGTCACCTTAGAATTTTTAAAAAGATTTTATATTGTTATCAAATTAATTGGCATGTTGTCAGCGCGCGACAGTGATTTTCATAATCAATACATCTTCCCGACGAAAGACGGGCCCGATGCAGGCCCTGCAGGCTATGCTCCCGGTTTGCTTTTCGCCGGGACGGTTCCTGGCCGGGGCCGGTGGAAATGTGCTACCCTGCGTACATTGCCGTACAAATCAGTACTGCAGTCCGCTAGCACGCTAATTAACAAGTTAAAAACAATAGATTGATTTGAACCAAAAATAACACAATGGTCTCCTTAATTAAAAAAACACATTTCAGAGACAGGTTAAAAAAATTGTTTAGTCGTGTCAAAGCAGGGCGCACCATGAACTAGGTCAATAACCTGGGTACTGCAGAATATTCCATTCACATCAGCCCGACCCCTGGCCCAGGCCGAATGGCCCCTGATGCCACCCCTCGCCTTCTCCCCTGACACAGTTTAGCGCGGTTCCTGCTGACGTCACTGGACCTGTTATTAACCGCCCTACCCATACGAACGTACGTGATACAACCGCTATATTATCACCCGAACGCAACAAGCCGTATCCCGTACGTTCAGGTACAAAATAACTATACCCGAAACCCACAAAATATTACTATAAGTCAAGTTTGTTCAAGGGTCATCTCGTTTAGTATTTAACATAAAATACTCGAGACATACCAGACAAAATTTGTAATGTAACACGTATTGTTATGGCGAAATCTAATGAAAAAATTACGTTTTTTACCTACTTTTTAAATAATAACCCAAAGGACGGACGGTTAAAGCATGGAAACAGGCACAGTGAAATTTCCTCCATTGACACCAGAGCCCAAAATACTTAAAACAAATTTCTTGAAAAGAAAAAACGTAATTTTAAATCATTCGATATTCAATGTGGATGTAAAGGCAAGTTCATGTAAGGGTTTTATCATAATACTGTTTCTTGAGTTCATAATTTTCTTTGGTTTACGGAGAACAAAGCAGAACTCCCAGAGTGTGACATTTGTGATTAAGGAGATATTAAACATGTATAAGTGACTTGTGGCAGTTTAGCATAGTTGTTCCGGGTTGAGGCTTGCACTTGCATTGTGAAGATTGCCCTGTTGAGGATCAACCTCTGGTAGGACAATATAATACAGAAAATAATTCAAATTTGTCCTATTACAAGGAATACATAACACGAAATGAAATAAACAAGAGCTACAGAAAAAGAACAGCACATATATAATAAGTGAATAGAGCAATGACAAAGATAGGAAAAAAATATACATTTGAGAGAACATTCAAAGCCTAAACTAGTAGAATCCATGATTTTAGACATTCTAAATGATAATCTGCGAGTTCTGATTTCGAAAAGCCTGACAAAAATCATTTAGACTGGTACCAAAAATTTCAAGGCCTTGACTCGAGTTAACAAGTCTCGACATTATGGACAGTGGAGAATGGGACCCATAATTAGTGAAGCGTTGATTGAGGAAAAGCAATTCATTGTTTCTGAGCCTAATCCTTTTTATGAGAGTTCACTGTACTAGAGAAAATTGCCACTGGTACCAACCCTAAAATGAATTGTATCGATGTTAATAATGGTGTGAGTAAGTAAAACACACTTAGAATAGATTATCTGAAAGGAAGTATTATCTGTAGAAAGGCACTGTAACAGAAAAACCTTAACAGTGTGAACTATACCGATGTGACCTTTCCATTCCTAGGCCCCAAACAGGCCAGTGAAATTGATTATCTGCTCATGAAAGAAAGTCGATAGTCGAAATCACTTTCAACCGAAGTAAGGGAAAATTTACCTAACTTGGGGCACACCAGACACTTCGATCGCTATATACCTCTTCAACAGTAATACATACGAGTATATAGAATCCATAGTTAAGTTCCATGTTCACACACGGCTCAAATATATAAAACATGGCCGAAAGTATTTTTTTTAACTTGCCCAGTCAATGCACCATAAATAAAGAAATTCTCGTGCATCTTTTACGTAACGCGATCCACTTGCTAAAATTTCAATGAATCACGCGCTCCTTATGCAGGTAGCGATAAGGTTGAAATTCCCGTTTAGCATCGGCCGCATGTTTCGATTTACGCAAAAAAAATATCATACAAATGCGTGTTTTATTTTATTTTGTAAAGATCAGGCATACATATTTAAATGTTTTACGGTCATATTCAAAAAAACTTGAAGCAGAAGCTGGATGTATGATCTTTTAATTTAAAATATTATTGTTTTTCAAACATAGGTACTTCTTATGACAGAGCAAATAATACACAAAGATGCCCTAACACGCAAGGGGAAGAAACCAAAATAAAGAGAGCGAACGGCGAGCTAGGCGTGCCGCCAATTTAAGTAAATACAGAAACAGCAAGAAGAGCAAATAAGTAAAAAAAAAGGTTGGGCTTGTTTACAAAAAACAAACATTTTGTTAAGAGTATTCAGTTTGACTATTTTATAATTAGCTTATTAACGCAGTCAAAAACACTCGAAATAAACTTGGACGGCAGTGAACTAGGCAGGTGCCTAGAAGAAAACAGAAATAAAAACACAGATAATGTAAATATAGAAAATTTTCCAGGAAACAGATAATGCAAGATATATTAATTTCAATTTATTCGAGAATTTCTTAAAAGAAAAATTAAAACATTTCCAAGCGAGGTGTGTTGGAGATTTTGTTGCCTCCAGAATAGGGGGATCTCCACAGGAATCCGATGATGACACATATTTCCAAGATTTTTCGATTTCTGATTAGATACGAGTAAATAAATAATTACATTCGACGAACACAACCGATATTCTTCCAAAAAAACTGTCTTTCCCCAATCATTCAGAAATATTTCTTAAAATTTCAATGTTGTTTTTTTAAATATTGTTAAGAATCCCTTTTAAGATACGTAATTTTTTTCAAAAATCTAAATATCCAATTCGAATTGATGCCATGTTTTACCGATTTGGCCGCTGTGTGCCTGTGGCCCGGTGACGTCACGGGAACACAACTAACTCGCCCAGCTACCAACGGAACTATTCATATGTCTACCAATAAAATTAAATATTTAGTATATCGTCGATGTTATTGAAAACAAGTTTTCATCTATAACATATTTATTTAGAGCACCGCATAAAAAAAAAAGAAAAATATCAGGAGAGCGTATTTCGGGATTGCGGTTAGGTCTGGCATGATGCGGAATGAAGAAAGATTCAGAAATTACGAACCTCGAATGGCATTTCCCCCTATTTACCTCCTCTGACATTTGACACTGTATTCCCACTGACGTCAAAGGAGAGGGTTCATAGAACCCCGTTGAAAAATTAGGTAATTCATGGCTGATGTCATAATGTTAAACATCCCTTAAAATGAACGACTTCCAACTTATATTGCAGAGGAAGTGGTTATAAAACCCATAAAGATTTGAAGCTCTAATTCTCAAGGAAGATAGTTTGGAAAGCTGTGTAACTATCAGGATTACGATGGAATTGATTTGGAATAACAGAAGCATATTCGATCATATCTATTAAAGGCATGATGCCTAGTTGGTAGTAAGATCTCCAAGTTTTAATTAAATTTCAATGGCAAAATCATTCATATAAAATGAATTTTAATAAAATTTGTCCAGTAGTCCAACATTAGATATATTTTTAGTAAAAAAATCATTAAATTTCTCATTACTACTTCAGAGTCTTCTCAGTTGACATTTGTCTTCTTCGGTATAATATAACCCATTCTTGCACATATTATCTGTCTCTTTATCTCTGTGCCTTTGTCATAATTTAAATGTAATCTATTGCTATCTCACTGTTTTTTTTTAATAATTGATAAACTAAAGTTCTTAAAAACTTAAGACAAGATTTTTTGTGCATAGCGCAAAGGGTAACAATTATTATTTTTATAAACAATAATTATTAATCTAAAACACTCATCCAAATTGAAAAAAACCTTCCGAGCAAAGATAAATGTCGCCGGCAAGTTAATAAAAAATAAATAATTTATTAATAAAGTTGGTTGTTTACAGGTGGAAATATAATAAAAACAGTAATTATTAAATGGAACACTAGTATATATTGATTAACTTGGCGGGTTTGCGATAAGCCGACGTAGCTCAACGGTAGAGCATCTAACCGGACATTAGAAGGGTGCGGGTTCGAGTCTTGCCGGCGACGTTTATCTTTGCTCGGAAGGTTTTTTTCAATTTGGATGAGTGTTTTAGATTAATAATTATTGTTTATAAAAATAATAGTTTTTTTTTAAATTTATTTATATACTTCGTCTCCCTCTGTATGTATATACTCGTATAAGCAAACAATATATATTTTTTAATTAGTGTAATTTTGTACCCCGATGAAGCTTACGCTTTGCGAAATCGGTCAGTGCTAAAAATAAAAATAAATTTCGTGGTTATTTCATTAAATATGTCAAACCACAAAGTGGTTGCTTTCCACGAAAATACATATTATTAGTTTGCAGGAATCGACCAATCTCTCAAAATTCTATATGTAGTCACTGCACAACTGTCTACTATTTCAAGCCAAAAATATTATATAGAGAATAAACCCCAAACAATATTATTTAAGCGTAGTAACGGCAATGCATACTTAGGTTATAGTGGAATAATACGAATATCCTATTTATATTATGTTAAGATATTTGTGTATTGCATTCACACAAAATTCACAAACTTGCATAGATTTGCAGAAAACAAAATCTTGCGATCGAGGAATTTTTATGGGGGAGAGCGAGGAGAAATCCAGCACCGGGTAAATTGCGCTATATTTAGACACAGAATAATAATTCCGTATTTCGAATAGCTGGGGGAATCGATCCCCGTGCCACGGGTCTGTGACCCCGCCCGGGATGAATGGGGAACTGGGTCACTGGGGGTTGGAGCGATGCAGCCCGGTGTTATCACCCTCTTCCCCCCAGATCAATGGAGCCGCAACCGGGTGTGGCAGTATATGGGTCATTCATAAACCTGGCTGTTTTTACAGAATGACAGCGAGGCTGAAACAGTGTAGTGACTTTAGATGATATTTTGGAAATTTTAGACCTTGTCAACCATCTTAACCTACTAAGGTCTGAGGTTTACAAATTGTATAACCCGCGGTATCTTTTGATGAATTATAGAATAATACTTTATCGAAGCATGTATGAAGAATGAGCTAATGATAAATGTAATTAAGTCGTGGTGCTTGAAAGAGAGAGTACCAAAACAGTGTGCAATAAACTTAGTTGTGAACAATGAATACTTGGAGCAGGTCGATGAGTTTGTATATTTGGTAAGTACTCGTATGTTTAGCAGGGATGGAAAGACTGATATGGATATTAAAAGAAGGGTGAATGCAAGAAACTTCATTAACGGAGGATTTAACACGGTTTGCGTTAGCAAAAAAATGTCCAAAGTAGTGAAGCTAGGACTCCACAATAGAGTGCTGATACTAACCCTAACGTATAGCAGTGGGGCATGGTACTGGGAGAGGAAGGGTGAAAGTACAATGAATGCTGTAGAAATGAGATGTGGTAAAACCATGAATGATCGTGTAAAATTAAGAAAGGGACGTTTTGATGTTTTGGGCATATAGAGGGAATGGACGAAGGGAATGGCCATTCTTGAGAAGAACTTGATTTGGGCCGTGTCAGAAGTCGATATAACAGAAGAGAATGCCTGCGACGATGTATGAATTTGAATGAAGCAAGACGTGTATGCCAAGTTCGAGTTGTTTGGCAGTCCGTGCTCTCTGCCAACACATGCGGCGAAACGGCGTTATGGTGAGTTAGGTTACTTTCAGACTCAGACAAAGTATGCATTTTTTTCTCACCTGGATGTGAGTTAGGATTTAAATGAGTATTTTGAGAAGGGACGTTTATCTCAGACAGTATTTCTTCTGGTTTGTACCGCTCTTTTATTAAGTACTCTTTAAAGGACCCGGGCCATTTCTGTTCAGAATTTCTGGGCCAATGTAACTGTTTTCAGTTTGCAACGTCATTTGGTTTGTAAATTAAGTTTAATAAAAAAATGAGGCGCCATACTGCTTGTTCCTCACATTTATTCAATAAAAAAGTGTTACAGCGAAGGTAGGTGATAGGGCTAGTTTATTGACTAATTAAAATTTCAATGCGCATTTTTGCAAGCAAAATATAGTCTACCCCTTATTCATATGGTTTTATATTTAGGGGTAAAAAGACAATTAAAGTAAAGGAATTGAAATAAATCATAAAAAAAATTGTGGTAGATAAACAAATTGCTAGGTGCCAACTTATGGTCTTACGGCGTAAGGGGTAGGTGTGACTCTGGCAAAATACTCTTAATTCAGAAGGTCTACGTAGTTGACTTTTCGTGGTTGGAAAGGCTTTCAATATTAGGCTTCCAATGTAGTGACATTTACTCATATACGGTTTAACTGACACAGCGCTGTGTAAAACATAAAATAAATAAAAAAAAGGAATGGTTCCTAGTATTCGATAAAACCGACAGTTTTCAGGATTGAATCGGCTGTGATGATTAAAAGCCGAGAGCGGAGCCGCCATTGAGGAATCGAGAGAAAGCTCGTATTTATTTAACAAGTCCAACGCCGAGTTGACAGATAATGGCCTGTGTGCGGGAAACCGTCCGCATCTCTCGGCCTTGGGGTATCCACATCGCGTTGGCAGCAGAGTTGGCAGCCGCCCAAAGTGAGCCTAATTTTTCATGTGGAATAATTTTCGAATGGAGATAGTGGGATGCTCGCGTAGAAGCAAAAAAATTAATATGATTTAACTCGGTCGCAAAAAAGATTTATAACCGGGATAAATACTGGAAAAAAATAATCTGAAGTTGGGTATCATATTGTTTTGAACGATACAATTGAGCTGGTATAATGATATGTCGCGACAGAAAAAAAATGCGAATTTCATCTCTCTTCCACAATCTTCAAGTCTCATCCATCGCTCCTCCTCTGACGCTTTTATTAAGAGCTGAGATAAACCGAGACATCTTGCTCGAGAGGCGAAGCTTTTACGCAAATCTAAATGAAAAATCTTAAAGCCTCCTTCCAATGAGAATAATAAAGGCGATAAAGCGAATATTTGTTTGTACACTAAATGTGTACATACATTATTATTACTAAAATGAGGTTACGTGAGAACGCTGTTTTCAAGTTTTCGAAGTGTTAACTTTGCGTGGGGAGTGCCCCAAACAAAATGACTTGCATCTAAAGAGATCAATTACGATAGCTACAGTAAGCAACTAGTAAATGAGAGTTAGAAGTTTCAAGAAAAAAAAACAATTCATTCGCTATTCAAGTGTTCCGCCGTATTACGAAGTTATTCAATGAATTCGGTGAATTTTCCCAACGGCCAGTCTAGGTCAGTGATAGTTCGAGCTTACCCTTGTATGAATGGAACGGTTTGGCTAGGGTGGTTGCCCCGACCTCCTTCCCACCCCTCTCACAGGCCGGCCAGCCGCCTCAAAGACGCCGTTCGAGTTTTTATCGCCCAAATACACTTACATAATCCAGAATGAAATTGAAGACTGAATGGAGAATTACGTAAACCGAAGATTATGTACGCGAAACAACCAAACAACACAATGGGACGGATTTAAAGGCATATCGCTGATGGCTCCGATGTAACCTCTCCCTCTTACCCATAAACAACGCGTGTATCAGAAAGAGTGGAAAACAAACTAAAGACCGTGGCAGATTAGAGAGGTGCCGGAATGACACGCACCGAAGGAGTGCAGCTTCATTCATAAAATGCGAACTGTACGGGACAAGATCTGTAAACTCTTGCGCACGTTTTAGAAGAAGAAGATCAGGCTGGCCACTTCGACGCTTCAGAGCAGGGTAGGAAGGAAGGGAGAAATGCCTTGAAAAAGGCAAACGATTTCTTGCAAGGAGGTGGTGAGGGTGAAGAGAAAGTCACGGTCGGTTTTCAGGCCGGGTGAAGATGCAGGCGAAGTAGGTAGAAGGCGTGTTGAATCCGTGAGAATACTCTGAATTTTAGAAATGCACTCGTCGTTCAAGTACTTCGGTGCGATACCGTGCGGCGAATCGGGCAGTTTGAACTCGTGAATATTTCGCGAGCTGCCGTAGACTCTGTCAATCTTGGATCGACTTGATCAAAAAATTAGGATGTCAATCACGACCTTCTGCTTGAATTGAGCCTATTGCAATCTTCACCTATTTTTTATTAAAGCAACCAAAATTATTACAAAGTATGTCATGGGGGTCAAAGTAGGACAGGTAATACTTTGCCGTCAGATTACAAAAAAATGCATTGTACAAACATAAAATAAGTAAGTTTACTCGATTACGCGGGCGCTAATGAACAGATCAGAAAAGATTGTTTATTTAGATCAGTCACCGCGGCCGCAGGAATCGCTCACAAAGACAGACAATTTTGGTAGAACAATAATTTTGAAAGGTTTTTTGTGGATCAGAGGGGCTCGACCAATGAGAGCCCGCTCTGTTTCGGGACCGTCGCCGGGAGCGACCGTAGGGGTGGCGGGGGTCGGAGAAATGTCCCGTTAGCACCCAGTAGCGTCTCGGGACGAAAACGAGGTTCAGGGGCGTAGGAAAAAGAAAACGATGACGTGCACTGTCATCATCACTTCTTCGAAAACCCCGGAACTACGCTTGTCGAAAGCCAATATGTACTGAAATGGGGCGTTTGCACAAATCCTCTTTTTGTGCAAACATAACAAGATAGGGATGCGTATCTAGTCGCTGCTATCAGGTTAAAATTAAAGTCGGGCGTTGCACAATTAATTATTTGTGCAGACAAACAAACAAGACAGAGACGCGTATCTAGTCGCTTCTCTCTCTCTCGTTTGTGGTCAGGTCGTCTGTTATGAGCCTGACAGTACTACATGCCAGCTTGATCGAGAACGTATCGAGTCGTCTCTCGTTCGAAACTGCACGAACTCAGTAGTTGATTTCGTATCTAGTCGTACCACCTACTGAGTTATGTACTGGTTGATGTTTATGCAAATGGAGGGTATTACAAACTTTGATAGTCACGTCTGGTATATTCTCCCCTCGGTGCAGTAACGTCTGTGCCTAGCTGTGAAGACGTGTACTCCGGCGGTGACCTCGCCGGCCAGTCCCTCTGGGCCGTCGGAGGGCGGTCCTCATCGGCACCCTTGGGCTGGCGTGGGTCGGTGCGGGCGTCAAAGCTGGTACTGGTGGTGCAGCGGATGCGGGTGTCGCAGCGGATGCGGGTGTTGCAGCGGATGCGGGTGTTGCAGCGGATGCGGGTGTCGCAGCGGATGCGGGTGTTGCAGCGGATGCGGGTGTCGCAGCGGATGCGGGTGTTGCAGCGGATGCGGGTGTTGAAGCTGATGCGGGTGATGAAGCTGGTGCGAGCGTCGGTGCCGGGAGTATGACCGCGACTTTGACCGCTGGGCGCACGTAGATGCCGGTGGCTGTTTGTATGCGGACAATTCTTACTTGTCCGTCAGCGGCGGGCTTAGCTTCGATTACACGTCCGCGTGGCCAGCTGTTTCGGGGTAGAGCGGGGTCCATGATGACCACCAAGTCGTGCTCTTTGATGGGGTCGGCCCGGTGGTGCCATTTCTGCCGGGCGGCCATGGTGGGGAGGTATTCACGAAGCCACCGCCTCCAGAACATGTCTGCTAGCTGTTGGCTTATGCGCCACTGGCGGCGGAGGCATACCTCCTCCTCCTTTTTGTCATATAGTGACAGGTGAGGGCGTTTTCCCGCTGACCCCATTAGAAAGTGGTTGGGGGTCAAGGGCTCCTCGTCTCTCGGATCAACCGAGACGTGGGTCAGGGGCCGGTTGTTGACCACGAACTCGGCTTCTGCAAGCGCCGTAAGAAGTGTCTCCTCTCTCGGGGCTCTTTCTTTCAGTGTAGCTCCTAGGGCTCGCTTCACTGAACGTACTAGCCTTTCCCAGGCTCCCCCCATATGGGGACTCAGAGGTGGGGTAAAGCGCCACTCGATACCCTGTATGGCTAGGGTATCCTGCATCCTTGCGTCCTGGCTGAGCGACTCCACGGCATCTCGGATTTCATTGTTTGCTCCATGAAAGTTGGTACCGTTGTCGGAGTACATCACTGCTGGTTGTCCTCGGCGGGCCGCCATCCGTTGCAGGGCCATGATGGCCGAGTCAGCACTCAGCGACGCAGCCAGTTCTAGGTGTATGGCGCGAGTGGAGAGGCATGTAAATATGGCCCCGTAGCGCTTTTCTCGGCGTCTGCCAATCGTGACCTCCATAGGGCCGAAGTAGTCCAGTCCGCAGTGTGTGAACGGGCGGACATGGTGCGTTAGGCGAGCTTCGGGGAGCGCTCCCATAATAGGTGGGACGGGCTTGCTCTTCCGCATTCGGCACGTTGGGCAATCGTGGGCGATCTTCCTGCTAGTGGTACGTAGCCGCAGTATGAAGAAGCTGCCCCGTACCTCTGCGATGGTCTTCTCGGTGCTCGGGTGGTCCGCCTTCTGGTGGTAGTGTCGGATCAGCAGCCGAGTATAAGGGTCATCGCCATCCAGGATGATCGGAGTCTTGGCTACGCTCGTGGCTCCGGTTACTGCTTGCAAACGGGAGCGCATCCGCATGACTCCGTCTGGGCCGAGGAAAGGCGTCAGGCTGTTTAGGCGGCTAGCGGCGGGCAGCGCCTGGCCGTGCTGTATGTTGTGAAGATCGGGGGTGAAGGCATTCTCTTGGGACCTGATCACCCATCTGCGTTCAGCCTCCTTAAGCTCCTCGGCTCGTAGCGGGCCTTCGGTAGGTCGGCCCGACCCCATCCGGCAACGCCTTATGAAGCGCAGTATCCATGCTGTGGCGCGGATGAGGCGGTACCATGAGGAGAACCTCTCGATAGCGGGCAGGGCCTCCCCGGCCGTGGATATGAGGCCGACATATTGGGGCCTAGTCTCCAGGATCGAGTCATCGGGCTTCGTGGTGAGGGCGCGCTCTTCGGGCCAGTCCTCGTCGGGTTTCGTGATGAAAGCAGGTCCGCAGAACCATTCTCCTTGCAGGGACAGGTCGGGTAGTGCCAAGTCTCGGGTGCCGATGTCAGCGGGTTTTGTTTGGTTGGAACCCACCTCCAGTCAGCTATGTTGGTGAGTTCGTCGATCTCGCCCAACCGATTCGCCACAAAGGCGGAGTATGCCCGTGGGTCGGTGCGTAGCCAACACAGCACTGTGGTCGAGTCGGTCCAGAAGACGGTTCTGCATATTCGTGCCTGACTTTCAGATTTAATAGTCTTGGCCAGTCTAGCCGCCATGAGCGCGGCCTGCAGCTCGAGGCGGGGAATTGATAGCGGTTTGAGTGGCGCCACCTTGCACTTGCTTGCGATGAAGGTGGCTCGCGGCGCGCCTTGCACTTCCTCAACGAAGTAGGCGACGGCGCAGCAGGCTTGCTCGGACGCGTCACTGAAGAGGTGCAGTGTAACGTTGCTCAGCTTGTGTCGGAGTGACCGTCTCGGGATGGACACGCTGCTTTCCCTCAGCAGACTCATCCAGTCCCTCCATCGCTCGGCATGCTCAGGGGCGATGGGGTCGTCCCAGCTGATGCTCGAGCGCCACACGGCTTGTAGTAAAATCTTCGACCGTATAGTGAGGCAGGCGACGAAACCCACCGGGTCAAAGATTTTCATGATGATGGATAGGAGCTGCCTCTTCGTAGGCCGTGTGGCTTCTTGGGGGCTGACCGCGTCGAGAAAGGTGTAAAGAAATCGGTCAGTCGACGGGTCCCAGATCAGTCCCAGTACGCGCTCCGTCCCCGTGGTTCCGCTGTTGATCTGCACTGCGGCGGTTGCTCGTTCACCGGGGAGAATCCGTGCTATAGCGGCCGGGCTGTTGGAGGCCCAGTTGGTCAGGTTGAACCCTCCCTTTGCAAGGAGGGTCTTCACGCTCTGGACCAGTGCGGCAGCCTCGTGTACGTTATCCACGGCGTCCAAATAGTCGTCCATATAGAATTTGGAACGAACGGCTGCTGCGGCGGCGGGGTGCTCGGTTTCGTAGTGCCCGGCCACTCTGTCTCGCACGTACTGGGCACTGCTGGGGGAACACGTCGCCCCGAACATCATAGATGTCAACTGGTACGTCTCTGGGTCCCGTGTGCCAGGCGACCTCCAAAGGTACAGCTGGGAGGGCTGGTCCTCTCTCCTGATGTGGATGCGCAGGAACATCTCTTGTATATCTGCAGCGATGGCCACATTTCCCTCTCGGAAGCGAAGGAGGTTCCCCAGGAGTGAGGACAGCAAGTCAGGGCCGGTCATCAGCTGGTCATTCAGAGACGTCCCTCGGCATCGGCTGGCGGCATCAAAGACGATTCTGATTTTCCCCGGCTTGTTGGGATTTGTCACCGCGAAGTGAGGAAGGTACCACTTTCGCGGGGCAGGTAATGATGCCTCGTGGGTTGAAAGCTTCCTGGCGTAGCCTTTGGCGACAAGTTGTGACATCTTGTCGGCGTACGCGGCCGCCAGGGTGGGGTCCGCCGCCAGCTTCTTGTCGAGAGATTGTAGCCGCTTCAGTGCGCACTGCCGGTTGTCGGGTAGCACGGTTGTCGGGTCTTTCCACAGGAGTCCGGTTTCCCACCTCCCGGTAGCGAGGGGGCGGGTGGTCTCTCCCATCATCGCTAGTGCCCTTGCGTCTTGAGCATTGACCCGAGCTGCTGATGTAACGCCGAGGGAGTCGATGGCGAAGTTTGTCCTCACCAACTCCCTCAAGCGGGCGTCCGCGGCGGTCTCTGCTTGCAGGGCCAGAGTAGTGGCTGGGTCGTCAGCGCCAGGGTTTGTTCCCCCGTGAGCGATCCACCCTAAAGCGGTCCGCGACACTATTCGCGTAGTGTTGTCCTCACGGACCTCTCTTGATACAATCAGGTGGGCGTTGTCTTGCCCGATCAAGAGCTTCGGGGTGATGCGTCGTCCTGGCACTTGCTGCTCCGGCAGGTTCAGCTCGGCTATGGTGCTCGCGGTGATGGAGAAGGTCGTGTTCAACCCGGCGCCTCTGATGGTCAGCTTCACGCGTCGGGAGCGGGCGTCGGAGGTGCACATGCCCTTTGCTCCGTGAAGCCGTACGGCACGGACCGGACCGCTTGCACCGGTCAACATCGCGATCTCGGCGTCGACAAGGGTCACGGTAGAGCCCTCATCTAACAGCGCGAACACTGACACTTCACTCCCTGCGGGCCCGCGAAGCACAACCGGCACAATTTTCAGCAGTACGCTATCGTCTGTATTTCGGCGTCATAAGTTTACTTCACCCACAACCGGCTCCGTTTTTCGCACTTCATGGAGCAACCGATGGTGGGGATGCCGGCACTCCCCCACCCCGCACCACACTTTCACTTTACACTCCCTCGAGTGGTGTCGACCGAGGCACTTTCGGCACAGGTTGCTTGCGCGCACGGTCTCCCAGCGGAGGGCGACAGATTTCCCGGCGAATACCGCACAATCCCGAATGGCGTGGAACTTATTGCACTGCGCACAATTGTCACTTCGCACTGTCGCCCTTTTCCCGGCTGAAGACCGGTGGGCAGAGTCGGTCGCGGCACGCTTCCTGGGTCCGGGCGTAGCCGCGCTCGTCGGGGGCGCGGCCGCCGCGTTCACTAACACTTGTTCGCGGCGCCCTCGATTCGGTCGAACCGGGTCGAGCATGCCGCTAATCGGGATCACTTTCGCGACGCTTCGCAGGAACATTGAGAGCTGCAGTAGTGTGGCCGGGGTGGATTGGCCTAGCTGGCGCAACTCGAGCAGCCAAGACATCCTCAGGGTGCAGGGCATCTTGGCGGTGACGTCGGCTAGTAGGGCGGGGTTGGTGAGGTAGCCCTCCGTCCTCAAGTCTCGCAGGGAGGCCACCAAGTTCTGGACCGTCCCAGAGAAGTCGGCGATCTCCTCGAGTGAAGCTTCCGCTGACAGGTGCGGCAGCTTCTTCACCTTATTTAGCATAAGGTTGGCGATGGATCCTGAGCCACCGTACCGCGTCTCGAGGGTGGCCAGGATCTCTGGGACCTGTTCGGGATCCAGCAGGAGGGAGTAGACAGCCTCCCGGGCCCTGCCTTTCAGCGCGCGCTGCAGTCTGATGAGGTTCTCGCTGGGTGTCAGCCTGCAGGTGTTGGTCGACTGGTGGTACTGCGCTATCCAGGCAGGCCACTCGAGGGGGTCCCCGGAGAACGTGGGGAGGTCCTTGGCTGTAGATTGTCGAGCAATGAGGGCAGTCATCCGGACATCCTCCTCGACGGACGGGCGGGGGCTCTCTGGTACGCGTGTCGATCGGATCGCCTCGGCAATCATAGCGCCGATCCGTGCCACGGTAGGGTCCTCGCCCTGCTGGACCCACTCTCTGGTATGCCGGGCAGTCTCGTCGGCGGTAGGCTGCGGCGGGAACAGCGGCGAGTAGCTGGGATGCCCGATGTTGACGGGCTGGGACCCCGCGTGCAACTGCGAGGTAGACGGCTCTGCATAGGGCTGCGCGTAGAGTGGGCAGGCTCGTGGCTCGGCGTACGGCAGCGGCTCGGCATACGGCAGTGGCTCGGCGTAGCGTCCGGCCGGCGCTGCGGGGCAAGGGAGCACAGCGGGGCCGAACGTTGCAGCGGGGAGGGGGTACCCCTCAGCCGGGGCTCGCACAGCACGCGCCTCTGCGTCGGTCATCTGTACTCGTACCGGCTCGGGGATTGGCTGCACAGCTGCGGGGACGTCCTGCTTGGCGGGCTGCATGGCCGACAATAGCGCGGCGAGCTGCTTGGCATGCTGCTCCCTCAAGGCGCGCATCTCCCGTTGTAGCTGCCTCACGGTGTCCTCTGTGGTGGAGGAGTTGTTCTCAGCATCGGAGGACTGCGCAGTGGTGGGTGTGGGCGCGGCACCGAGCGCAGCGCCGAGCGCAGTGCCGGGCGCCGGGCCGAGCGCAGCGCCGAGCGCAGCGCCGAGCGCAGCGCCGTCCGAGCGCAGGTCCGAGCGCAGGTCCGAGCGCAGGTCCGAGCGCAGGTCCGAGCGCAGGTCCGAGCGCAGGGCGCAGAGCGCAGCGCCGGGCGCAGGTCCGAGCGCAGGTCCGAGCGCAGGTCCGAGCGCAGCGCCGAGCGCACCGGCGGGAGCAGCGTCGGGCGCAGGGGCGGGCGCAGGAGGGGGTGGGGCAGCGGCAGACGGCCCGGCGGCAAGCCACGTGGCGGCAGGCCACGCGGCGGCAGGCGGCGCGGCGGCGATCGCAGCGGCGGGCGCGGCGGCGAGCACAGCAGCGGGCACAGCGGCGGGCACAGCGGTGGACTCGGGCTGAGACTCCGAGCTCGAGGCCCCTCGACGGCTGCGACGTGCAGGCATCTCGGCACGTACAAGGCACGAAGACGTACAGACGTCGCTTGTAGTCGAGAAGGCGTGCAGACGTCACTGAAGGCGAGAAGGGCGAGAAGGCGTGCAGACGTCACTGAAGGCGAGAAGGCGTGCAGACGTCACTGAAGGCGAGAAGGCGTGCAGACGTCACTGAAGGCGTGAAGGCGTGCAGACGTCACTGAAGGCGTGAAGGCGAGAAGACGTCACTAGTAGTCGTGAAGGCGTGAAGTAGATCCTGGCTCAAGAAGGACCATGTACGGGACAAGATCTGTAAACTCTTGCGCACGTTTTAGAAGAAGAAGATCAGGCTGGCCACTTCGACGCTTCAGAGCAGGGTAGGAAGGAAGGGAGAAATGCCTTGAAAAAGGCAAACGATTTCTTGCAAGGAGGTGGTGAGGGCGAAGAGAAAGTCACGGTCGGTTTTCAGGCCGGGTGAAGATGCAGGCGAAGTAGGTAGAAGGCGTGTTGAATCCGTGAGAATACTCTGAATTTTAGAAATGCACTCGTCGTTCAAGTACTTCGGTGCGATACCGTGCGGTGAATCGGGCAGTTTGAACTCGTGAATATTTCGCGAGCTGCCGTAGACTCTGTCAATCTTGGATCGACTTGATCAAAAAATTAGGATGTCAATCACGACCTTCTGCTTGAATTGAGCCTATTGCAATCTTCACCTATTTTTTATTAAAGCAACCAAAATTATTACAAAGTATGTCATGGGGGTCAAAGTAGGACAGGTAATACTTTGCCGTCAATTTACAAAAAAATGCATTGTACAAACATAAAATAAGTAAGTTTACTCGATTACGCGGGCGCTAATGAACAGATCAGAAGAGATCGTTTATTTAGATCAGTCACCGCGGCCGCAGGAATCGCTCACAAAGACAGACAATTTTGGTAGAACAATAATTTTGAAAGGTTTTTGTGGATCAGAGGGGCTCGACCAATGAGAGCCCGCTCTGTTTCGGGACCGTCGCCGGGAGCGACCGTAGGGGTGGCGGGGGTCGGAGAAATGTCCCGTTAGCACCCAGTAGCGTCTCGGGACGAAAACGAGGTTCAGGGGCGTAGGAAAAAGAAAACGATGACGTGCACTGTCATCATCACTTCTTCGAAAACCCCGGAACTACGCTTGTCGAAAGCCAATATGTACTGAAATGGGGCGTTTGCACAAATCCTCTTTTTGTGCAAACATAACAAGATAGGGATGCGTATCTAGTCGCTTCTATCAGGTTAAAATTAAAGTCGGGCGTTGCACAATTAATTATTTGTGCAGACAAACAAACAAGACAGAGACGCGTATCTAGTCGCTTCTCTCTCTCTCTCTCGTTTGTGGTCAGGTCGTCTGTTATGAGCCTGATCAGTACTACATGCCAGCTCGATCGAGAACGTATCGAGTCGTCTCTCGTTCGAAACTGCACGAACTCAGTAGTTGATTTCGTATCTAGTCGTACCACCTACTGAGTTATGTACTGGTTGATGTTATGCAAATGGAGGGTATTACAAACTTTGATAGTCACGTCTGGTATAGTCTAGGTTACAAATATTTTTGGGTAGAAAATTGCAATCGCACAAAAGATATCAGCCAGAATATGAGAATTGATTTAGGATAATATTAATAGTTCTTATATTGAAATGTGCGATTGATAAAATAAATGGAAAATATTTTAATCTCAATAGATTAATTGATAGAGACGGCAATCTCTATAAAACATAGTGGAGTCCCAGTAGCTGTTATCTTTTTATTTTCTGTGTTTTTTTCTGTTTCATATTTCATTGGGGTTTGTTAATGTAATCATGTTCAATGATTAAAATATAATGTTTTATCGGCTACTATTGATACTGACGATAAACCTAGCAGATACATCAAATATCCCCAACAAATTAATTTTTGCTATTCATTCGTGCATGCACATGATAATTTTCTCGTTTATGGAAAGCATTGCATTTCGCTGCCCTTGTATATGACTGAGTCATTCAAAAATTCACTTTAACGATATGTTCAACTGCACCGAATACAAATACAAAAAGACGATTATTGCATACATCCTTAACAGTGATTAATATGATATGTGTCTGGAGTATAAGTATCAGTGGATGCGAGTACGTTTTTTTATATTCGCCTCTGTTCTTGCACGATTAATTAAATATTTAGTTGTTGTATGTCGTTAAGGCTATCTATTTTACCTATGTACTTATTGTTATGTGTTTTACAACGGTCTCACTACTGTAATTTGAAATTTTATAACACAACATGTAAAAGCCCATATATGACGTATCCAATACAATAAATATCCTCTGAAATCAATTAATAATTCTAGATTAGGAGACACTCTCAGTATCATACTAGTGGGAGAACAGAATCGAAACATTGCTTATCCTATCTATTACTATGCTTAGTAAGGTAATTCGCTTAGCCGAATAAATTCAAACTCTCTTATATTCAATCTACTCCTCCTCTCCATTCCTTTCAGTCTCACAAAATTTCCTATCTTGGGTTTCCTGAGACCCACTGACATAGCATCGGTAGAAGGAGACTTTTGTAAACATAGACACAAAACAGCGAAATTAAGCTGATCTTCATGAAAATTATAAGAAAAGTGAATGGGTTCCTTGATAAATAAAATAAACACTGTAATCCGAATAGATCTTTTTATTAAACGTTTCCCACAATAAACACAATGGGCGATATATTGACTGTTTCTTTGTTTGATTTTATATGGCATTTAATAATTCTTCTCGTATGCTCCTGAGATAGGTAAATTCAGCTATACGGAGCTTTCTCCCAGGGGATTACATTTTAAAGGCATGAAATATTTACATGGTAGTAGATTTCATTTTCTAAGCTTCCGTTTAATACAATAGGTCAAAATAAATTTTATTCCGCTATACGTCGATAAAGCTTAAGCTACAACTAAAAGTTGTAGCTTAGCACTTCTTGATAAGTATTTTATAAAGTAATCTTTATTCTAAACTAAATTATAACTGTTTCATACAAAACTTAATTTTGGATTTGATGCCAAAATACTCACCTAAACCTTTTTTTTTTTTTTTTACAGTAACTCCACACAGGAGACCAAGGAGGAAATAATTTCCCTCAAGGCCTATATCATCTTTGGGGATGCTGTGTGGAGGATCTTTTAGAGGATAGGAAGGAGTGAACTTGGGTCTTGAAGAGACCCATGTTATAGAATGGAGGAAACACAGAGGCCGGCAGATCATTCCACAGCCGAGCTGTTGAACACAAGAACGAGTCGTAGAAGCGACCCGTTCTCATGTGACAAATGTCAACCGTGTGCAAATGTTGGGCGCGCGTTTGGCGTGTTTCCCGACTATGCACCGGTGCCGAAGGGATCAATGACGCTAGTTCCTCGGAGCATCTTCCATTAAAATACCGGTAGAACAAGAACCTAATGATCTTTTTTATCATCAAAAAGTATAGTAAATATCTATCTATAAAGTATAGAAGTAATTTATTTATTTTTGTTTTACATTATGAAATATTGGCCATTAAATGAATTGATTTTTCGCGATTTTAGAGGCACCTTTAAAAATTATTTGGGGGTAAATTGAAAATATAATGAAATATAAAATAAATAATTTAAAAAATATTAAAACAAGCATTATGGTGGACTTTAAATTAAATTAAAAACGACCAATTTACGTTGGAACACAAATTTGACGTACATAATTAAAAATATCGAACCGATGAAAGCTTTTCTAAATGTTTTATTTTTATATTTTTAATCATATTTATATAAGAAATACGATATATATATATTTAAATATAATAAACCCGCAAATAATTTTCTAAGTTGCCTCTAAAACTATCATTTTTTTTTTATTTCATGGCTTATTATACCATATATATATATATAATAATAATAATAATAATAATAATAATCAGATGATTTTTATAGCGCCGCTTTTGTGAGAAATCACCTCAGGGGCGCTGTACAAATATTACTTCCTATTCTTATATTACGTCTATTCTACGAATTTATTATTATTTATTTATTATTATTATTATTATTATTATTATTTATTTATTATTATTATTATTATTATTATATATATATTTTTTTTTTAATTTTTTTATTTTTTATTTATTTATTTATTTTTTTTATTTTTTTTTTATTTTTTTATTTATATTTTTTATTTTTATTTTTTTTTATTTTTTTTTTAAATATTTTTTTTTTAACATTTATTTTCTCTTTTTGGACAGGCCATCATATTGTATGTTATTTATTTAAAACAAAAATAAATACAATACTTTCCATACGTACTAGATGTTTATTAAATCTTCAATTAAATAAATATAAATAATTAAGAACATCCAGTGATAATAGATTTTCTTTTATTTTTCGTCCTTTGAAAATGTATACGAACAATATGGCGTAATAAACACACTGCTGTGGTTAACAATACAAAGGTGGCTTCTCCAAAGCTCGCTTAAGACGATATTCCACTTGCATTTTACCTCGATATTACACTAATCAATTTTCACATATTCTGCTGTGCAAAAATGGGACGACAACTTCTTCACATTTAATTAACAGAATTTCTTCAGACATTGATTCGAAAAGTTGCCAAAATGTTAGAAAACAATGAATCATAAGTAATAAAATCTTTGATATAAGTGTTAATAATAATATTCCGTGTAATATAATATATACGTATCATTTATTATTTAATGCATTTATATGTGATATTCACAAACGTTTTTTAGATGCTAAATACGTAGCATATATCAATCGAATACTGTGACTAACTGCAAGAAGTCCTCTATCGTCTCTTTGCATACTGCGAATTCATTAAACTTTTTGTAAATATTTCAAAATGCAATAAATTATCATTTTTAGAGATTCGTAAAAAATGCAAGGACGTATGCTTAATGAGCAAGATTAAGAAAGGAATGCTTAGATGGTTCGGGAATGCAGAGCGAATGAATGAAGAAAGGAGTGTAAGGAGAATATATGACGCGAATGTGAATGGAAGAAGATGCTAGGGACGTCCGAGGAAGACGTTCAAGTTAATCAAATACTTGAGTCGGGCCTTGTCAGAAGTCGGAATAACAGAAGAGAATGTATGAGACAATGTATTTTTTTTTATTTGAATACCTCGCAAGAGTCCCAACTGTTCCCAACCGTTTGGAGTCAGTGGCATCCCCAATTGGGGAATGTTGTGTGGCTGAAGGTATTGTAGAGGGGAAAGAGAAGGGGAAGAGGAAGGTGGGGAAATACCTGGCTATTCAGATCTGGTCACCAAACACGGCTAAAAGCCCTTTCAAGCAACGTTTCAATTCTGAATGGTGGTCTTTCACATGGGCGATATTAAGAGTATCTTCCACTCTGGAACGTGCGCAAATATACTACACATAATTTTTAAGTGAATTAATTGAATGAACAGCACAAATTAATTTAAAAAAATTACTTGCGCACGCCGGGATTTGAACCCGCGACCTTCGGATTCGTAGTCGAGAGCCTTACCCCTCAACCATGGAGGCCGTCAAAATGTACCAAGAGTATAAATGTGAATGAAGCAAGAAGTGTATGCCAAGATCGAGTTGTTTGGCGGTCCGTCCTCTCTGCCTACCCCTGCAGAGAAACGGCGTGATGTTTAGTTAGTTAGTTAGTTAGTTAGTTAGTTAGTTAGTTACACGCAACAAAAAACAAAATTTCCTTTGAGTATACCTTAAATGACACTCATATCAATGAAGTAAAATTTGTCAGAGACCTTGGAGTAATAATACTGATGTTTAACTAAACTTTTTCGAACTTACTAATGAATTATTAACAAAACCAATAAAATGCTGGGATTCATAATTCGCATATCGAAACCTTTCCGCAACTCCGTACTCTCTTTAGACCGCTTATATCCGCCCCCACTTAGAACACCGTACACAGATTAGGGGCGCGATTCCCGTTTTTTTAAGGAAGATTCCTTAACTTTTTTCTTAGGGTTAAACCCTTCATACTTAACTGCGGTTCTGATTCTCTCGGATGACAGCTGTCGGTTGAAAAGTATCGGACGGTTCCGGTTGAATTCAGCGAGCGACATTCATCAAAAATGTCAATATTTGTGATGTTTTAAAAAGAGGAAAACTCAATATTAAGTATTTTACCAATTGAGTTATTTACTTTAAAGATAATTAGCTAAAAAACATTATTAAACATTATATAGATGTTAATGTCTTTGACAATTCACGTCAAGCCCAAATTCAAATGTCACTTTTAGAACTAGAGACAAAAAAGGTTATTGCTATCTAATGAGGTAGGTACCTTTTTATAAAACGTGATTCTTCGTTAAAAGGCGTACTTATGTCATTTAAAAATATATTAAAATGTAGTAAAATAAATTATAATATAATGTAACTATTTTTAAAAGTTTTAGTTCAAAATCTTATGTCACTTGAACATGTTTCATCAATTTGTGTTTTCAAATAATCTCTCGACAATTTATTTAGGATCTTTTTACTACGTCTCACCGGAATTTCGCAATTAATCAAGAAGTCTTTAACCCTAAGGAAAAACGTAAGGAATCTTCCTTAAAAATAACGGAAATAGCGCCCCTGGGCACCTTTCTACCTAGCTCACATTGATAGAATTGAAAGAATTCAAAAAAATTATTTTGCGCGCATAAATTATAAATTAAATTAACGTTTTGCAAATTACAAATGACAGAATTTATTAAATTCCATAACTTCAACTCCCTTCAAACACGACGTTTAATGTTTGATCGAATCCTATTATGCGAAATGCTGAATAATGGCCTGGACTCACCGGATCACACAATTTTTTTAAATTTCCACGTATTGTCAAGCGACAAACCGACTTTTTTCATTTTCCCTTATGCAGAACTTAATTTAGGAAAAATTCTCCAATTCCCCGCATAACAAGCAATTTAGTAATATCGACATCATTAATAATAATCTTCAGATACATCGAACCGAAGTAATACGTACGATAACAAATGAATGCACAAGAAGTATTGTAGTATATTGAGAGCATCTCCTATCCCTATCTATATTCCCCTTCCTATTCCTCTTCCTTAGTTTAATGTTAAATAAAACGCCGGTCTCTAACGAACTTTAGCGAAAGAACTTTTTTTTGGCTTAATCTTGTCTGTTCTACGTATGTATATATTTTTCTGTGTTAAAAAAGATGTTTTACAAGTAAATAAATAAATTTGTCGGTTCTTAATTAAAAATTCGAATTCCAAAAATCTTTATTGCCCAATAAAGTTAATAAGTACAAAGGGTAGAGCTTATAGGTACATCCTATTTCTTACAGTTAACCTATCAAATACGAATGCAGCTCCCGATCGCATCGCCCGCGAGGTGTGAAGTACGCTCCGTGATTCGTTTTTTGTGTGCCAAAAGCCATTCGGCGACGGAAATTCATTCTCATCTGACAGAAGTGAATGGAGAAACGTGCATGAGTGTTCAAATGGTGCGCAAGTGGTGCAAAGAATTCAAAGAAGGGAGCACAGAGGTCCATGACGAACAGCGCTCCGTACGGCCATCGGTCAGTGACGAAACGATTGCGAAAGTGGAAGCGGCAATGCTGGCAAATCGAATACTGACGGTTCCGGAGCTTAGCGAGATGATCCCAGATGTCAGCAAGGGGCATGCTGACGAATGAAATCCATTTTCATCAGGACAACGCTCGTCCGCATACAGCCCGCGTCACAACCGCGCTCATTGAGAAATTCGGATGGGAGATCGTCCTACACCGACCATATAGTCTGGACTTGGCCCCGAGCGACTACCATCTCTTCCCTGATTTTAAGAAACACCTCGGTGGAACGCATTTTGCAAACGAAGAGGAGCTGAAAGAAGAGGTTCTGAGCTACCTCCACGGCCTGGCGGGAGACTTCTATGACCAGGGAATCAAAAAGATGGTGACCCGGATGAAAAAGTGCATCGAAGTCAATGGAGACTATGTATAAAAATAGCTGAAAGTCTAAGCTTTCCAATGATGTATTGCTCTTTGTAAATAAAATGGTTTTCATTATGAAAAAAAATAGGGAAACTTATTTTACGGACCACCCTCGTACATATAATGTTAACATAAAAAAAATGCATTAATGTATTTGTTCAAAGTATTCATTTAAGGTGTAGTGGCATTTGTTCAGAAGGAATGTTTTTAGTGATGATTTATATAGAAGTAGACCACGTGTTTGTTTGATCTTAGGTTGCTATATCATAGTTTAATTGTCAAATAGTAAGGTTATTTTTGAAATATTGCTTTGATGGCTTGTGGTATTAGTATGTTTTCTGAAATCTTGTCGTGTGTTCATGTGTCAAGTGTTTTAGTGGAAAAGTATCTGGAGATGACCGTAGTAATAGGCAAACTCTATTGTATATATATATCAGTGATCGTCGAAAGTTTCAGTCTTTCCAGATGACCGGAATTTGATAATGATTTTTCTTAAGCATCTCAATAAAAACGTATTGAACTTATGCATAATAATAATAGTTCTTCATTCCAGAAGGTATGCAGGGGTAGTGCAATTCAAGATGTTCCATAAGTGATTATAATGCAAACAAATAAATAACAAGAGGCACGTAAAACAAGAGGAACAAAAAAATATATAGAAAAAGATTGCTTAGTAAAATATTCAAAATAAGATAAAATACATTAATATATATAATAATTATGTGACGAGATATCTATAAAAGACAAGACAAGCTAATTTGTAGAAATATCGCGGTCCACTAAGTGCCAGCTGTTTAGTAAAATTTATCAAAAATTATGAATTAAATTTGAGTTGAAAATGATATTGGAATCTCGTTGACATATTTTTCACTTAGAAGAGAACTTTGTTAAGAATTATATGTATAGATGTTTTATATATATATTTTACATACTACAGCTTGACAATGATATCGTTGCAGGCGGCCAGAAGAGGACAAAAATACACCACAATTGTTATCCGTGTTTAAAAATATTTCAATTGGATACTTTCAAATCAAACTAATAGTTTTTTTTTTATGATACAAAACGGAAAACTTATAAAAAGAAAAGAATGAAAAATTCATAAGAATATAAAGCATAAAAATTTATAAGTTGTTGACATTTCGACCTCTTGGAATAACAAGGTTCCATCTGACACAGCAATATCATACGATAATGTGCTCTGGAGAGATCAACTTTAAGTCTCATTATCGCATAACATTGCCATGTCAGGTGGAACCTTGTTATTCCAAGGGGTCGATTTATAGAAAACCTATAAAAAGTAAAGCACGACCAATTTATAAGTTTTACGTATTCATAGACTAAACCTATAAAAAGTAAAACAAGTAAAATTCACAAGGTTTTGGTGGTCACAGAATAAACCTATAGAATAAAGCACCAAAAAAAACATATGGTTTTGTCTTTCAGGGACTACACCTATACAAATTAAAGCACGAAAAAATCATAAGGGTATCGCATTCATAGAGTAAACCCATGAAAAGTCAAGAGATCTAATGTAAATTTTTACATTTTACATTTTAATTTGCATGTTGTTTATTTTTTACTTGAATTACACATATAATTTTTACATCTCACTGAAAATATGATCTAGGTATATTTTTTCATTTAACTGTGATCACATTTTGTTGCTTTCATACAGTACATAACTTTGTGTTGTGGGATTTGTTTATTTTTTTAGTGGAATATCTCCTTTTCTAGCTGTCTTGTTTAGTATGTTGAAGTCTTTATTGTAATGTTGTTTGTCTCCAAAGTAATGTGGTAGAAAATTTTTAACATCTTTTAAATAAATATTAAAATGTTATAGTAAATTCTATTTTAAGAGTTTTTTTTTTTAAATATAATCTAAATCAAAATTAATAATGTTATTATTTTTAGTTTTTGTTATTGTGATAACTATTTCGGCGTTCAAGGCCATTTTCAAACTGCATATTAAAAATGGGGCAGTGCTCCACCAACCATCTGAATCTTCAAACAAAAAATTGAAATTTAAAAAAAAAATCATTTTCGTCTTCAACAACATCAATAACATCGTATTTTTCAATTTTAACACTCTAGCTCAATTAAAAGTCATGAGACGCCACTGGATGAAATGAATAGTGACCGGATAATTCAAAATACGTACAAATCGGCACACTTTTCAAAAGTGATATAAAGTCATTAAAATAATGAAAAAAAAAACTAGCCAAGAGGATACGGTAATGTATTCAAAATTTAAACGGTTATAAAATGATTTTTTAAGTTCTTGACATAATTTTGTAGTGAATCTAAAAATTGAGGTTTTCAAGGAATCGCCCGGCGTGAAGATTGATATAAGTGAGAAGGCTACGGAAGGGAAAAAGGTTGTGGTGTTTTTCCCCGGAAATGCTCCGTCACAGTCCGGCCAAGTCGGACCTGCTTCCGGTTATCCCCCAGGGTGGGGTGGGTGAAGGGAGGAGTACAGTAGTTTTTCAGCGACTTCCGGCTGAAATATGTTTTGCGGCGCCGCGGCTTCCGGTCGTGACAGCCTGAATATCTCGCAGAGAAATTAAATTCTCTAGGTTTGAATTATTCGTATGTCTAACTGCACGCATTTAAATAAAGTTGATTTAATAAATAGCTATAGATATAAAGATTATGTATGTATTACGTGTTAAAAATAAGTAATATGGGAATTAAAATGTAAAAATATATGAGTTTGTATTAGACCACATGAAGCGGAATTAATAATCAACTAAATGTGTCCAATAGCCCAATATTAGGTATACTTCATATAATCTCGTAAAATTTCCCACTATCCCACCTGTTCAGGTATGCCTTGGTATTCCATTATGTACACTTCTCTACCTTTCTCTCTGTTATTGTCAGATTTCTATTTCATGCTATCACATTTTTTCTATGTTCTATGTTATGTTCTTCCTTATTCTATTTTGTATATATAAACACGCACTATGTATTTTGATCAGTTTAATTTTGTACCTTTATGATGCTTGTGTTAAGCGAAACCGGTCGTTCCTAATAAAATTACATAAATCTCGTGGTTATAAACAAAGTTATTGTTTTATTTTCAGGAACTATTTCGAATACATATTTGATAATTTAAATACGTATTTGAATTATCGTGACTTAATGTAGGTTTACTCTATGAATGCCATCACTTTATGATATTTTCGTATTTACTTATTATAGATTTAGTCTGTGAATGCCAAAATCTTATAAATTGGTCGTGCTATAATTTTTATACGTTTAGTCTATGAATGTCGACCGGTCAATGGCTGAGTTGGCATCGCGTTTTGGGTCTCACCCAGGCGTCGTGAGTTCAATTCCTCAGCTGGCTAAATCCTCCATTACGACACATTCAACATCTTACGCTTACTGTGATGGTAGTAGGAGATTTTCGAATATTGTCAGGTTATTCGTAACCTGGGAATATTTGTCTTTCTTTAAAAAAATAATGACAACAACTTATGATTTTACCATGCTCTACTATATGTAGGTTTTCCATCATTAATAATTAAAAAAATAACTATTAGGTTAATTTGATGATATCCAATTGAAATATTTTGGCAGTCCGATAACAACAAAAAAACGTGATATATTTTTTTCCTCTTTTGGTCGCGTGCAACGATATTATTGTCAAGCTGTAGTGTATAATATATATATATACGAGGTGTGTTCGAAAGAAAAGATGAATTTTGAATTTTCGCGGGCTGTGTATATTTGACTATCGGTTTTTTTTGTTATGTTGGTACACACATGTTTATCATATATTAGCATTATCAGCCATTTTGGATAAGTGGTTTGTTTTTGACAACTGGAAAGGTTAGTCACGTTTTTGGGTGTTCTTCGATTTTTTTACTTTTTATTATTTTAGTATCTAAAATCTAAAAACATCGATTTTTTTAAATTTTTTTGAAGAAATGCTGATAAGGACATAGAAAAAAAAGCGAATCTAAAATTTCACTTTAATTGGACTGATGATGCCCCAGAAAACGAACCTAAATAAAAAATCGAAGAACACCCAAAAACGTGACTAACCTTTCCAGTTGTCAAAAATAAACCACTGATCCAAAATGGCTGATAATGCTAACATATGATAAACATATGTGTACTAACATAACAAAAAAAATCGATAATCGATGTACACAGCCCGCGAAAATTCAATATTCACCTTTTCTTTTGAACACACCTCGTATATATGTAGTATAAATATATCAAATTCTTAATAAAGTTCCGTGAAAAAACATGTCAACACGATTCTAATATCGATTTCCAAACACAACTTTAATTCATAATATTTGAGAAATTTTGGTAATCAGCTGGCACTTAGTGGAGCGCGATATTTCAACAAATTAACTTCGTGCTGGAACTTCTAGTAACATAATATGTTAATTGGTAGGTACTTGATAAAGGTTTATCAATTTGTAAACACGGGATTTCAAGAGTGGTAATAAATCAATACATAACGATGATCTCATATATCGTGTCTTATATAGATATCTCGTCACATAATTATCATATATGTTAATGTAAGAACTGTTAGGTATAAGAAAAAAATATTGTCTACAGTGCCTGAAATATATATTTTCATGAAAAAAACTATCCCCAAAAAATAAAAATCGCTTTAATAAATAACGTGCTAGAAGTACCTTTGTGTTAAACTAGGCTTGCGCAGAGACATGGTTCTTTTTTGCTAATAAAATTTATAATTTTCTATCTACAGAATGTAAGTGTCCAAACATATCGTCTTTAAACACATACAAAAATGTTATAAAAAAACTGGATTAAAACCAAAGTCATCAATCCTTTTCTGCTATAATTGTATGTTTTCCCCATTTTTCTTTCTTTTTTTTTTCATTTTCATTTTCCTTTTCTTATTTAACTTATAATTTTTATTTAACTTACCTTCAACATCCATGTATTAATACAAATATACTAATACGAGTATACTGCCACTAACAGATACCAGGTATATCCACGCACTGGCCTTGCCTATGTGGGATTTTTTGCATTATATACAATGCACGTAGGTTTATGTAAATGTTAATAAAAATCTTATTATGTAAATATGAAAAAAAGTTTATAACCTATGTACCTTGTTTGTCTGAATGTATGCATCAAAAAATTAATTAATAAATAAAATTAAAAAACGTATTTATATCTTATTTTGCACTTAAATTATCCGTACTTCGGTTCCCATATAAATTTCACTAATTTCGAATATTTGTCTATAATACTAATAATAATATCTGAATGATATCTATTGCGCATTTATTGTGAAAAATCACCTCAAGGGCGCTGTACAAATATTACTTGCTACGGTTTATCTTATTATGTACCAACAGATTCAAAGATATGATTTTTCACACACAGGAAACACTATTAGAATACACTTGTATGATATTGCAGGTACTATTTAAATCTCACTTGATATTATTGTTATTATATTTATCAGATGGATAGTGGCTAAAGAAGAGTTGGTATCTATTTTAAATGTTAATGTTTTTTTCCGAATTTTGTTTACTAACCTAAAATATATCTCATAACCAAAATCATTTAATTTTGACGATTTTATGAGAAAACTTCTTTAAAATACCCATGCATATTATCACAACTTAATGGTTAAACAATATAAATAAATTAAACAATATAGGCAAGTACTATGTTAGACATTTGAACAATTTAAGAACATTGTTATTCGCAAAGAATGCAAAGCTGATGTAAGCGTTGTTATGTAATGAAAGGATGGCCCTAAGATGAGTTCTAGCTACTCGTCTTAACAAATAACCAAGGCAAGCAATCGCATCATTTCCCTCCATAATTAACTAATCAGGCAATTCTAGCGCCCAAATTAAACCAATCAGTTCATAAATTAACAAAGCAGGAGCAAGCAACGCTAGCGCCTCGGCAGCTTAGCGGCCGCTCCTCGCTGCCCTTGAAACGCAATTCCCGCCTGAAGCTCAAGGAGTCAACTGCGTCTCTGGAAAGAGGCGGTCATATTGTGTTACTAGTTTTTTACGGCCAAGTACTATGCACGCGGATTGAAACCCGAAGCTAGACGTGCCACTTGCTGCCAAAGCACTCAACATGGTGCCTTACCAATTAAAAATCAATGAAATTCAGTGCAGAGATGTCCAGCCCTGGCGTCATTGCCAACAAACTCCTGCCGCCCGACCAGATCACCCCATGTAAGCTAATTTTGCTTCTCCCCCTCATGTGTTGTTCAAGCCCTTATTACATTTGCATTATCCAGATAGAGATTTGAATCAGAAAGAGAGAAATTTTACGATAGAATCATGTCTAGAATAGGACCTTTTTAATAACTACTCGATTGTTCTTAACATACAATGTTTGTCTGACCTTACAATAAACTCCGAGTATGAAAACACTTCACTGTACTCATTTAACGTAGAATTAGAGACGCCCTCAACCCAATTATAAGATTGCGATCGATCCACGACCCTGAACGATGAGAAGCTAATGCCCCTGCCGATCTGAGCTAAGCTAATGTCCGGAGCAGACTTCACATCTAAGAGGCCATCTCCAGGGTAAGTCCTGCCGATGTAATTGTCTCCCATAACTTCCCCTTGTAACCTAACCTTCCTCCTCTCCCTCACCTTCTTTTAATAACACTGGCTTTCCAACTTAGGGGCTTTCTTCCAACCTAACCTTCCCTATCCTCATTCCTTTTTCTACTTTTTATAACAGCGTAAGATTAAGATTGAGATGCTTGGATGGTTCTGGCATGTAGAACAAATGAACGAAAAAAGGAGTGTAAGAAAAATGTATGACGTAAATGTGAATGAAAGAAGAAGCCGGGACTCCCGAGAAAGACATGACACGAGCAAGTTAATCAAATACTTGAGTCGGGCCATGTCAGAAGTCGGAATAATAGAAGAGAATGTATGAGACGATGTATGAATGTGAATGAAGCAAGAAGTGTATGCCAAGATCGAGTTGCTTGGCGGTCCGTCCCCTCTGCTTACCCTTGCAGGGAAAGGGGTGATAGTTAGTGAAGAATATTACATAAAAATAAGATATTTTTTTGGAAAGGCATATTTTTAACCAGACTGTATTTTTACGCAACCAATTAGAAGTTTTAAAATTACCCCGGGTTAAATGTTTTTACCGACACACAACGACTGAAATCGGTAAATTTGTTAACAATCAGGGCATCCATGGTCGAGGGGGTAAGGTCCTTGACTACGTATCCGGAAGTCGCGCGTTCGAATCCCTATGTTCTAGTGTGGCAGACACCTGCTCTTAGCATCGCCCTGGTGAATGACCGCCATTCATAAATAGATTTAACCGTGTTTGGTGACTAGATCTTAATAGGCAGGTTCTTCCCAAGGTTCCCCTCTCCCATCTTTCACCTACCAATACCCATTATCCCCACCACATTCCACAAGTTTGGATACCATAGTTTCACTGACTTGGTGTTAGGAGGGAGCGGTTGGGACTCTTGAGTGCTATTTACGCAAAACAACTGTGTTCAACTGTAAAAAATGAGATCGAAAACATTTTGCTCCAGGAAACATAAAAATTATTCAAAAAATAAACTTTCTTTAACAAAAATAAATAAAGTGCATGGGACTTAATTGAAGATGATATTGACATTTCTTACAAATCGAAGTATGGTGGAACGGATCGGGGTAGCTATAGCTCAGTGGATTAAAGCGCAAGGTGGATCATGAGGTCCTGAGTTCGAATCCCAGCTGCTACCGTTACCTTTTTTCAATTTTACGTCTTTTCGGTTTCAAGCTTAATTTTGAGAGTTGTTAATATTATGTTCAATGATTAAAAATATATTACAATGAGGTTTATAATCTTCAATAAGATATTCAATATCGAACATAAATAAATAGGTCGCTTTTTCGCGATTAAAAGATATTTCCCAGGAATTTTTACTTGTACGATGGGGGGAAGTTTGTTTACATAAGAAAATGAACATCCCTAAACTAAGAGTGCAAGCTCCGTGACAAAATGGGGTAACTTTAAAGGCCCACCTTCCGTAATAATATAATCTTGACTTGCGTCCAATTATCCTCATAACTTTATTTTGCAAAACAAAGCCTTTATCGTTTGCGGTCCTCGAGCCTACCCCTTCTAACCTACCCTTCTCTCGCTTCCCTTTGTAGTAAATAAACATATTATATTAAAAGGTATAACTCGTGCGAAAAAGGTTTTTCGTATAAAAGTGGTAGAAACTACTGGGGGTGATAATTAGCTTAATTAAGGGCGGTTTGTCAAATATATTAAAATTATTATTTTGCAGAAAATTAAAACGGTCATGAAAAATATTTCAATAAAGCTTTTCAAAATAGCTTTATTCGTAATGTTGAATTAATTTAATATATTATTAGAGATGTACGCTTTAAACGGGTTGTTTCAAATATTCATCTGTTACATTTGATGTTCATCAAATGTGACGAAAGTGGGAAACATCCCAACCTTAATATATAAAATTCGGTTCGTAGTGTGTCCAATCTATTTATACTATACAAAGGAGATTTTTTTTGTGACACCACATAATGGTTCCAACTGCCCACAGCTTGTGACGCTAGTACATCCAATGCGAGAATGCTTGAATTTGAATGTATATGAATTGCTTAAGCTTGGTAACAGCTCTAATATTTTTTTAGCTTATGTGTTCATCTATTGTTTCTGTAAGCGGCGTTCTTGATCCATTTTTATATGCCTGAATCTTGTATCTTTGATCTTTGGTCTACACGAATTTCTACCATTAATTTAGGTCTCTTCTGTAAGACTCGACTTGTTTTTCTCTTTTCTTTGAGATGAGCAATGTGCCAAATTTGGGACTGCTTGAACGGGATGATTTTTTTATAAGAATATTGTACAAGAGTTTCTACCGATGGGGATATGTATTTCCACTGCACTACCGGAAGCTAGAAAAAATATGGGATGTTCATTTGGAAATCGTTGGAATATTGAAGTGGGGGGGAGGGGGAATAATGGTTGGCAGAATGTTAAGAACTACCAGAGTTATCACTTACAACGCGAGTTTCTTCAAGAACCTCAATAAAACTCTCTTCTGCATTGTCTTTGAGTTGAGAAATACAGCAATGTATCCAGCCTGCGACCGTTAGAGTTAGGTGACTATTCTAGTGTCTTTGTTATTTTCCCTAGCACATTGTAAAGGAAACGTATAGGAAGCGTTGATCCAGCTTGTGTATTGCAGCCCCCAGGATTTCCATTCCCCGTGGCGGGGGTGCGCTTGGCTCGCCCCCCGCGCTGCTCCCCGGTGACCTGAGACTTAGAGTTGACCAATCTGGTTCCACACTCTTCCGGAATCTATCGCTTTGAGGTTTCCACGGAAGCCCATACCTTTAAGAATGCATATAAGAGCTCAAATATGACAGTGGCAGGTCAAAAATAACTATATTTTTGAAAGTGTTTAAAGAAGTTATAAGGTAAAATTGTAACCAAAGGATTTGTAATCAAACAACCTGTTCACACTGACTGTTTTCCAAATCTTTCTTTCTAGTCTTAAAAATATGAACGAAAATAATTGTTCTGCATATGTAAAAGGTTATTTAAATATATTACTTACATCTTACTATTTACTTATTATTATTTACTTATTACTACTTCCTTATCGTAATTTACTTATTACTACTTACTTATTATTATTTGCTTATTACTACTTACTTATTTATATTTACTTATTATTACTTATTGCTATTTACTTATTATAATATACTTATTATTATTTACTTATTATTATTTAATTATTATTATTTACTTACTATTACTTACTTACTTATAATTATTTTTTACCTATGTATTATTATTTACATATTACTTATTAATATTTGCTTATTACTATGTACAAACTTTTATTTACTTATTATTATTTATATGTTTTTATTATTATGAACTTGTTAACCATTTACTTAAATATATATATGTATTATTATATGCATATTAATATTTAAAGATTATTATTTAATTAATTTAATTTTTGTTATTTATTTATCATTATTTACTTATTAATATTTATTAATGTATTATTATTTACCTATTACTATTTACTGTTTACTATTTACTTATCATTATCTACGTGTGATTATTTTCCCACAACTTTTTTCTAACAAAAATATTGTCAACTTATGATTTTTTTTACCGCACAAGAGTCCCAACTGCTCCCAACCGGCTGGAGCCAGTGAGACTATGGCATCCCTAATTGGTGAATGTTGTAAGGCTGAAGGTATTGGGGTGGGGAAGGAGAAGGGAAGAGAAATGTGGGGAAATACCTGGCTATTCAGATTTGGTCACTGGCTAAAAGCCATTTCAAGCATCGTTTCAATTCTGAATGGTGGTCTTTCACCAGAGCGATACCGAGAGTATCTTTCACTCTGGAACGTGCGGAACTTAAGGAATGTACACATATAAACATTTAGTTCACCACTAGTATCACTACTATCACTATCACCACCAGTAGTGTCGGATCGAAACGGAACGAAAAGAAAACATTACTGAAGAAGGTTGAGTCCAACCGAAACCGGTCGAATGCTGAAATATATATATAAATATAATAAAGTGGCATAAAACAAAAACATTTTTCATCAACATTATAATATCAAGCCAAAAAGTGATTGCTTCCTTCGATACAATAATTATAACTATATTGTAGGCCTTAGTCAGACGTAGCCATACATATTAAATAGAGTAAATGGAATCCGATTAAGTTTGATATTTGTAAGTGAAAAACATTACCTTCCATAAGGGTATTTCATACTTCGGTATGCTGTGAATGTTTTAAAGTTTTAAAATGTATCTCCATTCTGAAAGGGCTGGAGAACTTGTTTGATATTGTGATATTTCCTGATCTCACTGAGATGGAGTTTAACGCTTCATTGAAAATTCTTAGAAAGGCCTTTGAGAGGGGGTTGGTTATATCAAGTACAAACGAGAGAAGTACTCACTCTTATTAATATTCTACTCAATTTCTCATCCCAAGGGAGTACCCATTATTATTATACGTTAGTCGATCATATATCTCCTCTAAGAAAGCTCTAGACAAACTATACGGGAGCTGCTTTGAATAGTTTTCTTCGTTTTTTTTCTGTTTTTATTTATTTATTTAACTCCCACAGGGGATTTTACATAGAGTTTTATATATGAGTAGATATCTTACTGTTTGAACATAGGAATGAAGAAAAGATAATACATTGATAAGGGGGTTATATAAAATAAGTCAGTGAACAATATTAACAACACACAGGCTCTACATGAGTTCTCATTTAAATTAAAGAAAAAAATAATTTATGTGATCAACTCCGTAGGAATAAATGTTTCGAATGGTACTAAAGATTATCCAGATATTGTATTGGATGATTTACAGAATACGACAGAAGTAATAAATGTTATTTAGAAAGATGCACATTAACAAAATTGACGTGTTTTTTGACCACATTCAATAAACATTTTTTTTTTAATTTTGACACTGTCGTAACGGTAAACATCAATAGAACAATACTTATTACCAAGTCTGTGCATGGTATTCTGGATTTATTATTTATTTTATTTATTTATTCATACATGTTTCCCAATTTTTACATATAAGTGGTAATCATATAGGATGATGTGTATGTACTGTAAATTAATACATAATAGCATATCGTAAACGTTTAACTAAGAGAACCTGTATTGAGGTGTTCACGTATTTATTATATAGTACTATTGTTAAAATGGTTCAAACTGAATATACTCAGTTTTGTAAGACTTATATAAAATACAATTGTAAAAAATAAATTGAATAAAATCATAAAAACATAAAAAAAATCCGAGCCTTTCGGTGCAAATCACAAATGTAGCACTCAGTGCCATCTGTTGGTACCTCTTTTAATTAGTGTTACTTTACTAACGAAATAATCATCAGATATATTTAAGATAAGAATAATAAAAATAATGTAACAATATTGTAAATAAGTATTTATATTTAATGTGAATGATTTTACGTTTGATTTGGTGTGATTAAGTTACGGAAAAAATCTTTTTGATTTTGTCCAGATCAAGATATTAAGTTTTATTAAATGTGTTGGTGTACTTTCTTTTGTTTGTTTTACAGATATAAGCATGTGATTATATAGTTTATTTGCATAGAATTTAAAATGTCTTTATCCGTGGATGATATATCATAATGGGATATTAGGGGTACAGTTTGTTGAAGATCTTGTTAAAATAATTTAAAGGGACTGTAGGGATAAATGAATATTAGTTTTGAAGAGACGAAGGATTGCAAATTTAGCGTAAAGTTATCTAATTGTCATAACGTCTAAAAACTTGAAAATTTCAGAAGAATCAGTAAAGAACTTGAAGAATAAATTAATTTTTTTTCTGTGCTTTTAGTAGACGTTTTGATACGTAAATGCTATGAAAATCCATCGATTTATTAGCCTTCCATGATACCAACCCAATTCTTGAAAAAATTTATTAAAACTGAGATTCAATAATAATATTAATTCATTTCTATAGCGCAGATTTTATAAGTATCCCCTCAAGTTCGCTTTACACTAACTAACCTAACCTAATATAACTAGAAAGTAACAGATAATAATAACATTAATAATTGCATGATTTGTATAGCACCGTTTTTTGTAAAAATTACCTAAAGGGCGCTGGACAAATATTACGTGCCAGGGTTTATCTTATTATGTACAGATACGGACACATGCTCACCTGACAGGATACTCCAAATTAATACGTTTTATTATAAAGTTTTAGCTTGGGAAGATATGATTTTGAACGCACAGGTCACAAATCAGAAAATACTACACGTTGCATGATATTGCAGTTACTATTTTGTTGTTATTTGTTATTGATATTATATTCATTAGAAGGTTGAGAAGAGTTGGTATTTATTTGAAATATTTAGACATAAATATAAGAAGAATAAGTATTTATTTGAAATATTTAGACATACTAAATCCGAAGACATAAACGCAAAAAAAACGAAAGTGTTGTAATTCCACACATAAATACATTTTTCCACCGACTTCCATGTAATAACTTCTAATTGAGAGCTGACTGAAAGATGTCCATTTTCGGATGTTTATGGAATATAAATTAGAAATTGATATTCAGAAAAGCGAGGCTATCAGTCCACAATGGAGTGCAGATATCTACCCTGATGTATTGAAGTAAGGCATGGAACTGGCAGAGGAAGGATAAAAGTTATGATGTAGAAATGAGATCCCTGGGGCCTATGTGTGAATAATGTTGAGATTTGCAAAGAATACAAGGCTGATATGAGCGTAATGAGTAAGAAAGAGAAAGGGACGCTTAGAGGGTTTGGGAATGTAGAGCGAATGAACGAATCTAGGAGTGTAAGGAAAATATATGACGTAAATGTGAATGGAAGAAGGAGCTGGGGACCCGCGGAAGACACGGCACGATCAAGTGAACCAAATACTTGAACTGGGCCAAGTCAAGAGTCAGAATAACAGAAGAGTATGAATGAGATAATGTATGAATGCGAATGAAGAAAGGAATCTTTGCCAAGACCGAGATGTTCGGCGGTCCTTCCTCTCTGCCTACCACTGCGGAGAAACGGTGTGATGGTTTGTTAAGTAGAAAATCGGAAATCGATGGGAAAATGTTGACATCTTAATATAGCAAAGCTGCACTGTGGATTACTTGCGATTTGTTGCTCGGATATAAGTGTAGGATGTGGACTGTGGAAGGCTGTTAACTTTATATTTTCCTTCCGTCTGCAGGGCTAACTTGACAATTGTCATACAGGTGGGAGTGACAACCATGTGCTTATTTTTTTTTAATTGACGAAAAGGTTTTTTGCATCAGTAAGGTTGCATTTAAAAAGCAAATATTATAGCTTTGGCTGGAAAATACCACATCGCTTAAACACTAGTTTGACTACACGGCTTCATTTTGATAAGAAGTACTTAGTGATTCATAGATTCGTGGATTAGTTAATGTTTCTCTGTCAAAAAATAAATTTCACGTTAAAATATAAACAATTAAACAGATTGCGATAAACGACGGTTATAATAATAAATTAATAGATAATATGATAAACAAAAAGTTTAAAACAAGTTTATTAAATCTTATGTTTATCCACAAATAATTGACCTACAGTGAAGAAAAATATTATTTTAAAATAAAAATACTACAAATATGTTAATAAAAAACACCCCAAATACTATCTAACCTGCTTTTTATACTAATAATAATTTAAAAAATACGTATTTTAATTACCAGGGGTAAATATGTTATTTCAAAGAAATTGAGGGTCTATAAATTAATTTATTAGTATTGTAACTTTTACATATAGGAAATTTTCTAAGGTAGTTAAGTAATAATTATTACTAATGAATCATTATTCTGAGATAAATAGTGATATAAATTTTTTCACAACTGGTTAACAATTAGATAAATTTGAAATTTTAGAAATTGGAAAGTGTAATTAGTCAATCAAATGTTTTTAATAATCAAATAGTTTTTTTTTTTAAATAGCTCTCCCATAAATTTATTTTCACATTAATAATGATATTTAAAAAAATATTGTTATAAATTTTAGTAATAATAATTAATTTTATTTTTATTTTTATTTTATGCCATATCATTTTCTTGATTTTTTTTTAATATTAAATAATAATAATTTTCTAATACTAATATATTATTTACTATTTTATGATACTTTATTTTTATTTTTCGATTATTTTAATGTTTTTTAATTAATTACTTACCTGCTTTCATCACTAATTGTTATTTTTGTTTATGTTTGTAATCTTTCTATTCTTACATTATTATTTTTCTATTTTTATTATTGGTTTGCAATTTTTAGTATCCTGATGACGGAAGCTTCGCATCCGAAACATGTTGATATTTATATATTAAATGGTAAAAAAACAAAGTACTTCTTATTAATTTTATTAATAATGAAAACACTAAATAATTACGCACCTAATGAAGAAATACATATTTTTGGTTCATACTGAGTAACATTTCACTGAAAATCAAAAAAAAATAAAAAAATATGAATAAGCCGGAACCAAATATTGCATAATCAACTATGCTATTGCGTAACTTTTCGAAATTTTGCATGCAGCGTGTCCTAAAGAAGATTGATCTATGTTTCTGTCAGATTTGTTTAGGATTTCTATCGTAATATACATAATTTAATAAATCTGTGCTGGTACTACAGAGAAAAAACGTTTTCTTCATACGTACGGATTATTGAAATATCACTTCATTTTAACTTAATTACAACTAATACTGCTAAAAAATACTACTATTTACGTCGGTGGAGAAGCAAAACAATGCGTATAAATTAATTTAAATTTTAGCAAAGTTTGTTGTTTGTGGAGAATTAGTTTTTTTTTGTTTTTTCTCTTTAAACCCAAACTAAGAAATCAAGAACCTAAGAACTTAAGGACCTAAGAAACTATTTTATGTATAATTAATATACTGATATTTCTTAATGAAATTTTTCCCACTTGACGTTCCAAATATGATGAAAATTACTGGGTAGGGGTAGGGGTAGGGGTAGGGGTAGTGGTAGGGGTTGGGGTAGGGGTTAATACATCATCCATTTTTTAATCAAAACAGTGCATGGCCCCGGGCAACGCCGGGTACTTCAGCTAGGTATATATAAAATTGGTTACTAAGTATTTAGTTTTGGTTTAAAAAAAAAAAAAACCTGACCAAAAACGAGTGTAAATTGCCAGCCTCAGTGATAAAACACCTGGGTAAAATAAAGCATTTGAGAGTTAGATGAGAGAGCAAACGCGTAGAAAGGAAGTCACCGAAGTAAATTATAGCGACTTACCTGATAAGGTCGCATCTCCGTTGCCACAATGATGACCAAGATTCTTTGTTATTGTGTGAAGCATCCATCACACTTTATATGTATAAAGTCAATCACACGGCACTGAAATGTATATTTTATGACGTTTTGGCTTCCCGATGTCGTTTTGAGCAACGTTCGCGAAATACTGGCCGGGCGACACACACGGTTGGTTCTTTTTAACTGATACGGGTGACATTATTGTATAAGGTAGGAATAATATGTATAAAAGAACAACTTTGAGATGTCTAAAATCACATAAAGTTATAAAAGGCTACCAAGACGAACCAAGGTTAAGCACACAGAAAATAATATATGGAGGTGCCCTAATACGCAAGGGAAAGGCACAAAAATAAGGAGGCGAGCTAAAAATGCCTCAAAATTAAGTAAAACAGCACATGAGTAAAAAGGTTCACCTTGTTTACAAAAACCGCAAATTTTATCAGAGGATTTAGTTTGACCCTCTTTATAAATGTTTTGTTATTTGGTTACCGCAGTCAAAATCACGCGAAATAAAAGTGGACGGCAGTGAACTAGTCTTGTCCCAAAATGAGTGTTACGTGACCATTGCCTCTTGTCGTCGAAATGGTACTTAGGGCAAGTCTATTAATTCCGACTTCAGTGGAGTGACAGAATGACTAAATGGTATTATGTAATATTGACCATTCGCTATCATTACTGTTATTCAGATTGGAATTATTCCGAACTTACAATACTACAAGTTGTGTTTTATTCATCTCTCTGATAGGCGTGCAATTTGATGGTCTCCGTGGTTGCGCAAGTAAATTTCATATGATTAAAATCGTGCTATTTCATAAATTATTAATTTTAAATAATATGTAGTATATTTGCGGCACGTTCCAGAGTGGTGAAAGACAACTATTCAGAATCAAACCGTTACTTGAAATGGCTTTAGCCATGTTTGGTGACCAGATTTGAATAGCAAGATACTTCCCCACCTTGTTCTTCCCCATCACATTCCCCTCCTCAATACCTATAGTCTCACAACATACCCGAATTGGTAAATATGAAATCATTGAAGAAGATAATATTAACACATCCCAAATGAACCACGAAACCGAAAAAACAACAGAAAATAAAAAAAATTTCAGTCGCATCTGGGACTCGAATCCAGGACCTCTATTAGGGGTAACCGCTTAACCAACTTAGCTGATGAGACCAGTTCAATTTACGCCATCGTGGCTTAAATTTGTTTCGTGGTTCATTTGGGATGTGCTAATATTATCTTCTTCAATGATTAAATATTACAATGAGGTTTACAAACTTCAATAAGTTATAAAAAATAAATTGAATAAGGTAAATATGAGATCACCGAGGTGTATATGCGGGAAAATCGTGAATGACCGTATTACACATGTGGAGATCGGATTTATTTATTTAGACGTATACAGTGCACTTTATTACAAATGATAAGGTTGGTATATTAAAATTTACATCATTAAATTACCTATTACGTGTGTCCATACAATATCTCATTCATTTTTGTTTGGGGTGAGAATGTTTCTTGACTAATGATTGCATGTGTGACTAATATTAATGAAAAGAAAAAAAAATGTGTGGAGAAGTGTAGAGAAGTTATGACATCAAGAAACGTAATTGACTATGAATAGAAGTTTATAGAAAAAATAATTGTATTTAAGGAATTCATATCAGGCTAAGAAAATTTAATTAAATTGTTTTCTATGTTAGTGAAGAATCATGAAAAATAATAATAATAAAGTTTATTAATTTATCGTAGTAGGTATATGTTGTGATCGCGCGAGTAATCATGCAAGGCTGATGTAAGCGTGATTATTTAAATAAGGAAAGAGACACTTAGGTGGTTTTGACAAGTAAAGGCATATTCACATCTACCGGCACCGTGCAGTACAGATACGTACAATGGCACAGAGGGGAGTATTTACATCACACCGTGCATGAATGTGTTCATAGGTGATGTAAGCAAATAATTGTGTCGTGCCTGGTACTTTACGTGTCTGCACTGCGTGGTGCTCGTAGATGTGAACCAATTTCATCTTTTCTTCTTCGTATGGTGGAGAAGAGTTCATAGAGGTCACAGAGGAATTTTGAGGTAATTCAGCCAGTCGACGGCATCGGGAGTCACTTAGTTCTCCACAGATGTGTCGCAGGGAAACTGATGAAGTGGCCATTCTTCTACGATGCGTTCTGTTGTTTGAATATGTCCGCATTCGTAAAGTTCGGAATCTTTTGAGCCCGATTTATGCATGAGAACCCCGGCTAGATTTAATAGTACAGTCTACAACTAGATGCTTGTTGTTCACGTTCGAGGTCTGTAATTGAGTTCGCCACGACTCTAACACAAAACAAATAATCCAAGAGCGGAATAAGTATAAGTAGAATATATAAAGCGAAAGTGAATAGTAGAAGAAGTTAGGAAAGCCGAAGGAATAAATGGCACGATCATATTCACATACTAGAGTCAGGTCATGAAAAGGGTAAGAATACCAGAAGAGTGTGTATGATGTATGGATGTTAATATAACCATAATAAGTGTTATGCCGGGAGAGTTGTGTGGCTGTCCATCCTCTCTGTCTGCCCCCACGGAAAACGGTGTGACGGTTAGTTAGTTAATTATTAGTGGAGAAAACTTAATATATTTTTAACAACAAAAAGTATTTTATTTATTTTTCATTGAATTCCCTCGAATTCATTAGTGAAAAGGGATATTTTTTTCGAACAAAGCAGCTATTTCATGAAATACCTTTGAATATTTCAATATTCAGGTTGAAGGTGCAGATAATTCTCAAAATCTCCTCAGCGACCGGCTGCTGTTGGAACTTTAATGAAATTCAAAATATTTAATTTATTTGAGTAAGTATTTTGTTGACAAAGGCCGTTGACGAGATATGTCAGGCCATTGGAGCGGAATATACTAGATGTTAGAGGTAAATTAATCAAGTACCACTTCACCCTGTTCACATCTGATCTTCTTTTCCGAATCCAATGGAATTTTAACTGACCCGGACAATACACACTAATGATTGCGGGTATCGGTGCATTGTTCGTAGCATCCCGGAGCATAGTTCCACTATTTGGGCCTCCCCTTTTGGGGAGAGTATTATATTATTCTTAACAGGAATGTTCTTTATAGGAATGCTTGATTTTTACATTTAGAAGCCTGCAAAAAAATATTTTAGGTAAATATTTTTTCATATTAGTCTCTGGAACTATATGCAATCCAACTATGCTGAAATGGGTTAACTTGTACGTCCCTGGCAAATAAACTTGTGGGAGATCTAATGCACTATTTTATGCTCCAAAAGCGAGAGATTCTTCTTTTATGATTCTGCGTTGTCTGTTGACATTTTTAACATCACTTACAGTCTATCGACTATATGCTGACTGTAACACTAATTAAGTTATCAAGTAGGGGATTCTCAAATAATAGTGTCAATAAAATTATATATAACTGTTTTTTCGTGATTCAAGCACAAGTTCCCGTAACTAGCAGTCGTTATACATGTCTTTCCTCACTCGAGGGGTAGGCGTCAGGCGGAAGTGCCCGTGAAATCATTCCCGCCTTAACAGCCTTCAAATTTCCCCTTTTTCTAATCTTAGTCTGCTGCTATTTGTATTCAATTGCTGACCATTTATATCGACGTTACATGCCACATATTAAACAATCCGCATGACCATTGTACATATTTGCATTGTTGTGTTTTCATCTTTTCGTTCCGCTTTAGGGTAGATAATACTATCAATCTTTTCCAATTAAATATCTATAATCATATTAAAAAAACTTTCTCCTACTACTCGTTTATGCATATTACGTATATTTACTTTTTCTTACTTTTTTCTCTTCTATATTAAAAACAATTATAAATAAAATGTTATAAACGCAACCACCCACACGAAAATTGTGGGGCTGTAAAACTGTTGTGTGGACTATAAACAACGACGACAAAATAATGATAATTTTGGTTAATTATAATGTAGGATAGATTAAAGGTTTTAAAGGAGCGAGGATAAATAAACACTTTCCGAATGATATCCATTATAAACGAAAGTGCTTGCACTAAACATCTCGTATGTAATTCATTGATACTCTACACTAAATTTAAAAAAATACATATCGTACTTTAAACTTTTATACTTTATACTTTAAACTTTCATATCTCGTATGTAAGTCATTATTACTCTACAATAAATTTAAAAAAAAAGCAATATACTTTAAAAACAAAAAAAAAACAAAATATATATTTTTTAAATTTACCGTATGGATTGTTTTATATTATTTCATGTATATGTATATTAATATGAACTAAACTTATCAACTTAACTGTCCTAAAACGGGATTTATTCCTAGTTGGACAGTCAAAGCCAAGTCAATGTGTTTCAAATAAATATTATTATTATTATTATTAAAGTAGTTTTTCTTAGAATAATTTGTAATCTCTTTAAAATATTGGTGAATAACCGTCATATTGAGACCATGATAAATACCTATTTTCGACAGTGATATCCTTGCCAAATATCACTGAGAAAAAGGGTTTTTAATTTTAATTTTTTTATTATTATTATTATTTTTATTGTGTATTTTAGTGCATAAATATTGTAATGTGTATGAAATTAAACGGAACGACAAAAATTAAAAGCACCATACCCCTTGTCATGCTGTGCTGAGCTAACGCGTCTGTTGTACCATGTGGTATGTATATCAGATCGTGGTGCCGCCCCTCATAGTAGTTGTGTGGTAAAATGTTATGGTAAAAGTTATGGTATTCCAGGAGGCTTGGACTATGTATCAAATTATATATAATTTTATACGCCATTACAGCAAGGGCCCCACTCCTATATAAATTACGGATTTTTTTTTTAAATTTTCTCTAACATTTCTATATACTTTTTTATTATGTATATTTAATATATTGATCGACCAGTTTGGGAAGACCCTTTATATGTAGATATTTTTCCAGTGAACTGCTCTGTTCCTCCCGAAACATCCCTGATTAAACTTTCCCCCATAGTCTCGCCCCGCACTCCGACACCTAAATATTTATTAAATCAATATTATTTTGTATCTTATGCTAGTTTTAAGATTGTCCTGATGAAGGGAGGGTACTTTCTAAACCGGTCGAAATTATTTAAAACAAATTTATGTTTTTACATTATAAATTTTTATTTGTTTTTAGTAGAATTTTCTTTTTTGAAGCAGAAGAAAATTTATTATATGTGCTGCAAGCAAGCAATGTATGTGTGCAAGAGGTGTATTCATCTCAATATCTGTACCACCTATACTTTTCAAACAAATTAAACTACGGACGCCAATCTGTCATGTTCTCTTTCATTGTTCTCCATTGGGGGGTGCGCACAAAACGGTGTTAAATCCACTGTCTATATTATTATTTTCTTTGTGAGTAAAGTGAAGGAAAATATTAATTTCCGCCGTCTACGGGGATTACCGTTTTATTGAAAACTCGCTCTACTTAAAAGGTAACACCCCTAGACTTTATTAATGCGAAAAATGCAGGAAAACGATGAAATGCGACATGAAAATATGTTTTTCCGGATGAAACGTTACTGGTTATTTAATTACTAGATGATGTGTACTCGGCCTTGCTCGGTTTTTTGTTGTTGTTTGAATAAAGTTATGGAGTTGTGAATTTTTGCTTCTCGTTTGCTTGCTATAATCGATTTGACAGCGAAGGTAATGCCTTGTGACGATTATTAATATCTCTAAACAAGGAAATAACGAAACATTCACTAGAAGAATTTGTTTCATTAGAAACATTTATTTTTCAAAACATATTTCAATAATAACGTTCTTAAGTATATTCTACTAAAACAAACCTTTTGAATATGTAATCTGTGGCTAACCAGAGTGGTGTATCTATGAGCTAACCTCAATACAACATAGCGGTTTCAATGTTTTTCGTACTAATTTTAAAACGTTATAGCAACAGTTTACATATTGGATTTCATTCAAACTACTTTCTAAACCTTCCTAGCACGAAGAAAAACAAACTGTGCTATGTTAAGCGATACCAGTATACTAATTTTCGAGAAAATCGAGAACAGAAAGACAAGCGTTCATTTTTGTCCAAAGAGATTCTGAATAAATGAAGTATTTTTCTTTTAATAATGAAGGCTTAGCAATATTTTGGTCCACTTGAATTAGCGCAATAGACTAAAATCATATTTTGAACAACCTTAACAGGTCAGAGAGCGCTGGGCCCGAGCTCACCCAGGAATACATCCGACATAACCTTTTTTAAAAACTATTTTTGCTTTTTATTTTTTTTTATTTTCCTGCATTCT